>CM067503.1:7365114-7383650 GCA_034509495.1 Acestrorhynchus altus | reverse complement strand
AAAAAAAAAAAACAACAACAAATAAACAAACAAAAAATAAACGAAAAAGCATACAAAAATGTAAAAAAGAGCTTTCATTCATAATACTTTATCAGACAACTAAGCAGTAGATACACCAGATGTGTTTAGGTTGCATAGAATTGCTTGCGTAAAACCTGTGGATTTGGTCAAAGTTTTGGCACAGGTTAAATGTTCCTCAATAACCAGGCCTTCCTGTGTATAACCCTGCACAACCAAATGAAATGTGTGGATTACGTGATGAATCTGGCGGGATGAGTTGGGTTAATGGCTACGTCCTCTCCTGGGGCAATGAATATGGCATTTGATAACTAAAAGTGAAAAGTGAACACTATGTTATGTTTAAAAAAACAACAACAAAGCAAATAAATGGCACATCATTTAAGTGCACAACTTAGGATTTTGTACATAGCAACAGATGTTCTAAATAAAAACAGACGAAACCTGCTTAATATCTGGTAAACTTGATTATTGCAGCCAGCCATAAGGATTTGTAAGACAATAGGCTTGGAAAAGACTAAATCCTTTCCTTATTCACACTATCCCTCAGTGTACTCGTGTGTACAATGATGTAAATGTCTAGCTGAGGCTTTTCCTAGGTCTTTACCCAACCAACCAACCAACCAACAAGAACTTGGGCTCAGACATACTCAGCCAGGAAATCTTATTCAAGGGATTATTTAGGGAAATATGGTGACATAGATTTGTGGGATGGAATGGTCATAGAATGGTGGAATGGTGAAAGTCATAATTTACTAAACACTACCAACCAATACATTCAGGACATGCTAGAGACAAAGTGCAAACCATCTACATGTTAACAGTACTGGACTTAGCAGTTTAACCTAAACATTTGCAACAACCCATGGCCGCATTGTTCTATAAAAAATAAAGTTATTATCCAATCAGAATGATTATAATTAGCAAGGGATTAGGAAATTTCTCTGATGAGTGATTCAGATTCCATCAATAAGCCAGTGCCATCTCCAAAGAATAATTAGTTTCTAAAATGGGATCGATTTCCACCATATTCAGACTGAATGTCACACTGAAGGAGGTCAGTGCTATTTCTGTGCAAGGAAATATGAGTACATACCAGCCAAAAGCATTTCTACCCACAACATCCAATAAATCATATTTCAGCTAATTTGATCTATAGCTATAAAATATCTCAAAATATACTTTAAACCCACAGATATGATCTCTTTTCCCAACAAGTTAGAACATCTGAGAGAGAGAGAGAGGAGAGAGAGAGAGAGAGAGAGAGAGAGAGAGAGAGAGAGAGAGAGAGAGAGCTAGGGTACTGAGAGACAAGAGCTTAGAATCTGGGATGGATCAGAGAGAGGCAGACTCACAATCACAGCCCAGGCCAACGGAGGCCGGCCTGCCCTTTTCCTGTCTCTCTTAGTTTGATAGACAAGTGGACTTCTCTCTGGCCTGTCCTCAGATCACAAGCTCTTCTGCCAGCTTTCACAAAAGTTTGGCCTGCAATAATACAAGTCCATCAGAACTCACTGTGCCTTCTCAAAGATCTTTAACAAAAGCCAAGAGCTAGCCTGGTCAGCCTCTGACCTGCAGGCCTGAAAAGGATCTCAGAAACCTGAAGAGGGACAGGGTGATTCAGAGCTGCTGCACAAATGAGCCAGTGGGGGCATCATTTAGTGTCCTCAAAAAGACTTATCGACGACTTGAGAAAAGTTAAGGGTTCCAGGACTTTGTATGAACCTGAAAACAGAAATCTGTTTCTACAGATAATAGCCTCTTCAACTGTCAACTACTGCATTAGTGGTGTGTATACAGTACACAGTATACGTGGTATATTCCCCTCTGAGGACTGATTGAACTGTAATAACACCTAAACATGAGCAGACAGATAATACTGATACTTACATAAATAATAAAGCTCAAAAACACAGTGGATGGTCCATTTCAATGGTCGATGTAAAGTGTTTTTTAGGCTGTAAAAGCAAAATAAATAAATAATAAAATTGTAGGTGCAAGTAAATTGTTCCCCAAATTCCTACAAATTCATATGTAATGGAAAAGCAGAGAAGTCGAGTCGAGGTGAGAAGAATAGTGTAGGTGCCTCGCAGTGGAAAAGTACCATTTTAATGTTGTGTTTTAGCTAAATATCCAAATAAGTTGTAATAGAAGTGTGGAAATAACATATGACCAGCATACAGTATATATTAAATGAATCAAAATATAATCTTCATTTCATATTAGCAGTGATATAGTACGAATTACTTGTTCCAACACAACTATATAACTGGACTTTTTCATAAGACACATAATCTTTTTAAACTCCCGTCACTGTTTTTGCATCCTTCAAATTCTTCCACTCCCAATAACTAGTATGTTTCCCGTCTGTTTTCACATGAGCAGTGGGCAGCAAAACTCCACCAGCCCCAAGCCTGCTGGTGCATGCTAAGAAATGAAGGCTCCCCTACTGTGGCCCCACCTTTGCTGTCTCCGGGTGCCGGCCCCCCATTTGTTAACCATTCTATGAGGTGACTGGAGTCTCCTTTGCTCGCCGTTGAGGGGACAGATGGAGAGGGCGCAGGACGTTCTGGAGAGGCGCTGGTAATTAGGGGCCAGCAGCGGAGCCAGCGGGGGAGCGGCTGGGGCAGGCGTCACTCGAGTGCCATGGGGAGATGCTTTGCCCTCAGGCTGCTACACATGGCCTCATTCTGCCTGGCGAGCAAGTGTCCAGGCCGGACCAGCGCTGCTCGTCTTCAGCCACCATTAGTGGGCATAGCATTGTATTAGCATGATGCCCTCTCAAGTTTGCTGTATGAAAGAAAATAAACATGTGACTACAGTTCCACCTCTCCTCATACTGTTAACTTCTTCCACTCGATGCTCAAGTCAAGAAACAAGTTGAACAAAACCTTGAATGAACAATTTGAATCAAATGACCAAAACACTGCATTAACTACATTAAACTACAGCCAACCAAATTCGAGCACGTCTTCAGTGAGGACTTTTTTCTTGGTGGACACAACCAACTCATCCATGTGTGGAGGTACCGTGGTCAGTGATCAACAATTTGTTGTCACACCTCACACATCCAAAGGCCTGGTGTTGGAGTGTGGGGCGCAATGTTGTACAATGTCACATCATTACAGGCAGCTCAGCATGATGTTAATGAGGTCCTGCAACTAGTGGTCTAATGTGGTCCTACCTTCTCTGAACACACATAGGCAACGTGATGTATTCAGATATTCAATAAATATACTGTAAGATGGCATATTTCAATATTTCAAGCCTTCTTGTGTTTTACTTGATGGTGTGGAGGGGGGGGGGTGCTTGTGCACCTTTTCCTACCATTTCCCTGTCCACTCAGCTTTCCAATAATATGCTTTGATACAGCACTCTGGAAACAGCCAGCAATTTTTGGTTGATCAAGGTTTTGATGATCATCATCTGGACAAGTGTCAGGTCAGCAGTCTCGTGATTGTAGTTATGTGTGCTGAACTAGGCAAAGCATTTATACTGTTTGAACTTAAAATTAAATATTTGAATAATTTGAGTAGCAGGATGTTTTGACATTTTTTAATTTATTTGTGAAAAATACACACTTTTTCCACAATATTCTAGTTTAAGCAAGTACAGTTTAAATAGGAAGGTTTAAATCCTTTTCTGCAAGCCTCCTATTGGTCAGTGAAATGTTCATTGAAACGTCACATGTTCATAATCACCCAATCAAACTTAATTGTTTGGTTATTTTAATTTTGTGTTTTGCATAGATAGTGGAATTTGTAAGTTAAAGTAACCTGTAACCAAATACTTTCTTACCAATACTTTAGAATTTACCTGTGTTTTTAAAGTCGTTAAATTAAACAAGAATAAGTTCAAACTAATCGCAAAAAGACACTCGTAAATAAGGCAAACTATACTTTTAAAAAAATGAAATTACATAAATACACACACTGATAACAAGTACTGGAACTAGGACTGGGAGGATATAATGAAATTCATCTTCTATGAATGATGCAAGTTAAGTTTTATATTTTAGTCTAACAGATTTTAGGCCCCCTGTCAGTCACAAGACTTCAGAATCATCCTAACCTCCCGTGGTCACTATTAAAGGGGACAGTGAGTGTGACTAGTAGCATCTCAGTCGCTGATATTCTGGATTATATGCAAATGAAGAACTTCACTGATGGCCTGCTCTGGTTGAAGGACACACCTTCTGAAATAACTCTGTTAAACTTAGTCATGTGTTTCAGACCTGGGTGAATCATCTCAGCTGCTTCTGCTACCTGCACATGAGCCACTGAGCTGCTTCATTTCTCCCAGTGATTAATTACATTGTCAGCAATCAATCTGTGGCAGCATGAAATAGCCAGAGAGAAAGAGGGGAGGAGAGAGAGAGAGAGAGAGAAGGAGAGAGAGAGAGCAGCCTGCAGGATGCAGCTGAAATTATACTACAGCAATGCCCATAGGGCTCATATTAATGAGGGTGCAAGGAAAGTTAACAATTCACATTAAATCCTAATGCATTCTTTAATTAATTAAGTGCTCCTCAATAAACATCCTGTTCTGAATCTGACCCAACAATGGTGTATTAATGATTCATGTTTCAGGCATATGTCATTAAATGTCATTAATACACCAACAGCCAGATAAACATATTTATAACTTATTAGCAGTAATACATATACTGAACAGAGCTGCTTCCACCTCAAATAGTAATTACACATCAGTATTGGGCAACATTTCAGATTCAAAGAATGAAGGTTTTAGGTCCTGGATCTTTTGCTAATGATAGAACAGCATTTGGTTATATTTGTGACCCTTTTTTATTAGAATCTTAATTAATTACAGACTTTCTTCTGCCTGCAGGAGCATTAGGATTCAACTCACAATCTACCAGTAACAGGGCAAGACATTAAACAGTTTAAACAGTTATGATGTTAGGAAAGTAGATAGTAGCAATTCAGACTGAAATGCTGAATTTAAAAACCTATATTAATAGGTTTCAATATATTAATATATTAATATAATAAACACTATATTACTTAAATTGTGAAAAATGTAAATAATGTGGAATATACCATAAAATCTAATTTAATGTATCTAATGTAAAATAGTGAAAACACTGAACACACACACACACACACACACACACACACTGATCTTGGGTTCAACATTTGAATTCATTAAAAAATCTCACCTAAAAATTGGGGCTAAAATAAATAAATAAATAAATTTTGAGGTCCTAATGACCCAAATGCTGTGTACGTGTGGACCATGGGATTAGATGGTTGTCAACATCGTCACTGCTCTTTGGACAGGCACACCCGGTCCGAGTCACAGCGTGAGAAATATTCATTAACATTTCTGAAGGACAGTGTTCAAAGTCAGATGAATGCACAGGGGAGGAAAAACAGGCCTGAAATAAGGGTCAGTGCCTCCGAAGACAGTGTTACGTTCATCTCCCACCTCCAGCTCAAGATTGATCTGCGAGGCAGGGCCCGGATCGCTTCTGCGTGTGCTCAGTGGGAGTCTAGAGCTTTGAGAAGAGTACTAATCTCTAAGGTGCGTTGCCAAAGTACAGAGGAATGAGAAATCAAACGTGCACACACACACACACACACACACACACACACACACACACACACACACACACAGACACACACACATACACAAAAGGAAACACACCACATAAAATATTCTGGGAGGTTTTAGAGGGAAATTATTTACTAAAAAAACAACCTCGTAAAATTTAGATAAGCAAAAAAATTCTGTATGATGTCATTCCAGTTTTAGTCAAATGGGATCGGCTTTATGAGGGATAACATGATAAAGACTTTGGTCCCCCTCTCCGTTTGAACGTAATCTCTGAGGAATTATTCCTCTGGGTTAAATGCACAAGAATCACTTTATGCAGATCCAGCTTCATGGCTTAGACTTATTTAGGGAAAAAATCGGAAATGTTTTCCTCCATCAGAGCAAACAGCATATGTCCAGATGTATTCAAGTATTGGACTAGAAACAAACAACTAGGAAAAATATATTACTATATATTTCTTTTTAAAAAGCAGTTCCTTTAATGGTTCAATGACCTGCATCACTGCTAAACTGCAAACAAAATGGTTAATGAGAGTTTATCTGTGTGCTGTAGGGTCTTACAAAATATTACAGTTTCTGCCACTAATCACTCATTAGTAGGACTGCACCCATTCTTGGTGGTCTGCTATGTGTGTGTGTGTGTGTGTGTGTGTGTGTGTGTGTGTGTGTGTGTGTGTGTGTTTGTTGCAATGTACGCAATTTTCCAGTTATCCCAAATCATAGATGGTCTGGAGATATATTTGTGATGTAGGTTTATGTAATGGGAATGGTGTTTATTCCAGACAAACAGACGCACACTGACACACAGTAATGTCAGTGGCCCACTGTTTTCTTATGGTCAATGGGCAGCCACACAATGGCTGACTCCTGAATGGCAAAACATAAAATATATAATGTCACAGAGAAATTCCTACAAGCTACAACATTTTTGATATCAGCAAGAAACTTCAGGTCTAAGATCCAAAAGGGGCAAGTTCAGAGTGTGTGCTTTGTTCACAAGCCACTGGACTATCCTATGTTTACTAATTACTAATACTCACTAGTTTGTGAGTTTGTACTGGGTACTTGTCGCCATTTTTAAGAACAAGGGTGATGTGCAAAGCTGCAGTAACTTCAGAGGTATAAAGTTGATGAGCCACACCATGAAGGTATGGAAAAGAGTTGTTGAAGCAAGGCTAATGCGAGAGGTTCAGATCAGTGAGCAGCAGTTTGGTTTCATGCCCAGAAAGAGAACCACAGATGCAGTTTTTGCATTTAGATTGTTGGTAGAGAAGTACAGAGAAGGTGAGAAAGAGCTACTTTGTGTCTTTGTGGCTCTAAAGAAGGCATATGATAGGGTGCCAAAAGAGCAACTGTGGTACTGTATGAGGAAGTCAGGTGTGGCTGAAAGGTATGTGAGGGTGGTGCAGGACATGAAGATAGTGAGACAGCAGGGAGGTGTGCAGTTGGAGTGACAATGGTTTCATGGTGAAGGTAGGGTTACATCAGGGATCAGCTCTGTGACACTTCTTGTTTGCAATGGTGATGGACAGTTTGACAGGCAAGGTCAGGCAGGAGGCTCCATGGACCATGATGTTTGCAGATGATATTGTAATCTGTGGTGAGAGTAGAAAGCAGGTGGAAGAGAACCTGTTGAGATGGAGGTTTGCACTGGAGAGGAGAGGAATGAAGGTCAGTAGAGACAAGACAGAATACATGTGTGTGAATGAGAGGGAGGCAGGAAGAAAGGTGAAGATGCAAGGAGTAGAGGTCATAAAGGTGGATGACTTCAAGTATCTTGAGTCAACCATCCAGAGCAATGGACAGTGCAGAAAAGAGGTGAAAAAGAGGGTGCAGGCAGGATGGAGTGGGTGGAGACAAGTGTCAGGGCTGATGTGTTACAGAAGGATAGCAGAAAGAGTGAAAGGGAAGGTTTACACGACAGTAGTAAGACCTTCTATGATGTATGGTTTGGAGACTGTGGCTCTGTCTAAAAGACAGGAGGCTGAGCTGGAGGTGGCGGAGATGAAGATGCTGAGATTTTCATTGGGGGTGACAAGGATGGACAAGATTAGAAATGAGCAGATCATAGGGACAGTGAAGGTGGAGCAGTTTGGAGATAAAACTAGAGAGGCCAGGTTGAGACGGTTTGGACATGTGTTGAGGAGGAATAGGGGATTTATAGGACAAAGAATGTTGGAGATGGAGCTGCCGGGCAGAAGGAAAAGAGGAAGACCTCAGAGAAGCTTTATGGATGTAGTGAAGGTGGACATGGAGATGGTTGGTGTAACAGTAGACGGCAAGATGGAGACAGATGATCTGCTGTGGTGACCCTTAAAGGGAGCAGCCGAAAGAAGAAGAAGACTAGTTTGTGAGTGTGAAATATGTAACAGATGACACAAAGTTAGTGTTGTAAAATATTCACAATGCATCCTCAGAATCAGTCTCTGAGTGTGTTTAAGATGGACAATATTCTCCTGCAATGCAATTTGAAATGGAAATGGAGGATGATGCAACTGTGACAGCATCAGGTGAATGTGTACATTGGCATAATAATGCATCTACATGGCATAAGTGTAGAAGGTATAGGTTCACAGTTCTGAGACCTGTGCATAGTTTTCTAACCAGCCTAATATGCCAACAACCTATAAAACAAGTTACAGATGTTTTTTTTTTTGTGTATTTAAGCTACTATCATATTCTGAAGCACAGTTTCTCAAACTGTGGGAAAGGGACCTTTAGTGGACCCACCACAGGCCCATCCCCAGGGTGAGACAATAGTCCATAGTGGGTCAGAAATGACACTTTAAATCATAAATCAAAAAAACAATTTAATTGCCACAGAATTAAACAGCAAAAGCAGTTTTTCATAGAAAGCTGATTTTTGTTTATTTGTATAATCTTATGCATTTTAGTTACAAACAGGTGGATGATGAAGTGATATAGGTTGAGAGCCCATTTTCTAGAGCGCATGTGCAAAATCACTACTCAAAACGGTTCTGGAGGCAGCTCTACCTCTGAGGCAGAACAAAGGCAAAGGGCTCATACAACAACAAATTCAAATTAGAAACCAGGTGGCAGAGCTTGCTGCTCATCAGAGCTATAATCTTGGATGCATTATGTAAAAGGTGTGCAATTCATTTTGGTATTTCATTGTTTTTAAGAAATAATTTTTATATGCTGCTGTTTTTTAAAAACTGTCTGGAAGACAAACAAGCGAGGTTCTAAGGTAGCATTTCACAGCTTCTTTCCAATCTGTTCTTCACTGCACACAGATTATCCTGACGTTTTGACAGTGTCACACTGAGGCACGCCTTCAATTCTATTATTAACAACAATATCTCAAACTGAACTGCACACCTTTCATCCACAAATAAAGCTCTGAGTGGCAGAAGCATGTTTCTAAAGCTCCAGCTACTGGTTATTTTAATTGGTTATTCTCTAAACCAGGTGTGTTTGTTCTGCCTCAGAGGCAGAGCTGCCTCCAGAACTGTTTCAAGTGGTGATTGTGCATGTGAGCTATTCTAGATCTAGCTAACTAGTAATCTCTCCAGTTCTCAACAAAACTACAGCCTCTTTAATGCATTCAAACTTATATTTCAAAGGGATTAAACAGCACTGAAAACATGCATCTCCTCACTGTAGCTATGATAATTGCACTGTGGAAAGGGGCTGAATTTAACTCTGACAATCCGTGGTAGCAAGAAATCTTTCAAGTTCCCAATCTGCACCCCATCAGCGAGCAGCCTCCAAGTTTTGGTGCAAAAGTGTTTAAGTGGTTCACTCTGGGTAGGTTATGGATACGTGTCACGTGTGGATTTCATATGAACAAAGTAATAGGAAAGGCTGCAAACACAAAGCCCACCACTAACCCTGGCCTTCGTCATTTCACATTTGCAATCATGAGATCCTGTACCCCTTCATCTTCCTCTTCCTTTCGTCCATCAGCAGTTCAGTCATGGTCTGAGAGTGCTGAAGCTTGATGGCCTTTACTTGTGGAGTCCTCAGCCTCTACTGGAGACTCTGAAACCTCCTTTCCCCCCCACTCTATGGAGCCACAGCTCTCTCGCCCAGCCGCCGGTGGGACCTGCTCCTTGGGCTTTTCATCAGCTGCCGCTTTTCGCCCCGCATGCAGTAATTTCATGGCTCATTGCAGGCGCTGAAAACCTTTGAAACTGCAAATGTTAACTTTTGCCTGGCCCCGAGCCATTTAGGAAGCGATTAATTCGGCAAACAGAAGCAAGCCACTTTCTCCTCCCGAGCCCCCCGTGCCGTCATTTCCCTACCCCTCGTCTGTCTGCATTTGCATTGGTGGGGGGAAAGGGTAATGATGATTCCTGTTAATTGTGAGTTTGTCCTATCGCCCCATCTCCTTTCGTTTAGAGGTGCCCGTAGGTTGGCTTTATAAGAAGGGAAAGGTGGGGGAGGAGAAGGAGCAAAGAAGTCACGTACACTCCAAAACCTAGATGGCTGAATTTCCTCAAATGGCTTATAGAATGTAATTGCCTTGACTCATTTAACTTGCCCTTAATTAACGTAATTAGTGCTTTGTACATTATGCGAGTTTACTTACTGCTTAAGAATTAAAAAGGACAATTGCGTACAATGTGTCAGCTACACAAATTGAAGTCTAGTGTATTATAGTGCATTGTGTTCATAATATGCGATATGCACCTCAACACTGCATAACTCTTAGGACACAATGGTTATTTATTAGAAAAGGGTCTATTAGAAACCTTTAAAAATGGATTTAGTGAAAATATAATTTATGCAATTGTCCACATGTGCCCAAGACAAAATATGATTGGTGGCCAAATTTTGCTTATTTAGTTTAACGCTAAACACAGGCCAACATTGCCCTAGAAACCCTAGAAATCAGCATGATTTCAAATGGAAATAAATTGAGAGCTACGTTTAGCTTTTGTCTTAAAGCAGCATTTTGCAAGAATGGACAGCTGTACACATGAAAGCCCATATTTTAAGAAAAAAGTGCTACTTTGGCATTAATTCATGCATTTTAATAGTTTTCTATGCAACATTTACTCTGTTTAATTTTTTTCCAGAGATGTAAAGCACTTGTAAAGCAATTGCCATTGAGTATGAAAGGTACTGTGTAAATAAACATGCCTACTGTTGTTTTAAACCCACTACTCTTGTGATTCTCATGCAGTTGCTCTCTGGTGCCCACAAAATGAATACAATATCCTGGAAATCACAACTCTGTATATCACATTCAGAGCACATGAGTGACAGATGTAGTGAGGATCCTGATTGGTCTCTCTTTCTGCTCAGAAGCCCTATCAGTCTTTTCTGTGGGTGGGATTTTAGGTCAAATACTGTCGTTTATTGTGCATAATTTCAGTTTAATGGTCTGCAGCTCTGTGGCAGAGGGATCAAAACACAGACTAACACACTACCCCTGCACACAGGGTCAAAATAGTGACAGTGTTGCTGCTCACTTTACAACAGTGACTTTTCAAATGGTCCCTGAGGGTTAAATGATTGTAAATGTCATACTTTCATTAGCATAGCTAATTTTATAGACTAACTAGTTGTGCGGCTCCATTCATGTCTTTCATGATGAGGCCAAACTCCCTGTTACTTTCTAAAAGGTGTGTGTGTGTGTGTGTGTGTGTGTGTGTGTGTGTGTGTGTGTGTGTGTGTGTGTGTGTGTGTGTGTGTGTGTCAAGTAAAGTCAAGTCGAAAGGCTTTTAGTGTCATTCCATCACAGTGAAACACCATTACGTATCATGGTGCAACATGTCTGCAACACAATACAGTGTGTATGTACAGTACAGTGTGTATGTACAGTACAACACAGAGTACATACAGAGCGGTGAGCAAACACAGAAATTGTTGTAAAATAATTACAATAAATATGAGAGACAAGCCGACAGGACAATGCAGCACTGAAACAGCACTCAATTCTGAATGGAGCGGTGAAGCAAAGGTGGGGATTTCGAATATCAGTATTTGCTGTCAGCTTGTAACAGATGTGAGCACAGCAGTTATCAGGAAGAGTGCATGTTCAGACTGAGGAAGCTGAAAGGAATCAGAGTAAGCTGTGTGCATCCACTGAGCTGAAGACCTGACGCTGAGGATGCTGCTTATACAATGACTTGAATCAAATAACTGCAGAAATCTATCAGGATTAGATTATTATTAGATTATCATCTGTATTCATTCATTGTGTAAATTCGATTTTCCCCAAACCAGTCTTTTAACTTGTAGGTCTCTAAACAGAGCCGTTTTATACTGGATAGTTTTGACTGGATCATTTTTTAAATTACCAGTAAAACTGATGGATGAGTGCATCTAAAAAAATGAAATATTATGAATATAATTTCAATTTTACTAATATTTATAAATCAATTATAATATAATAAATCAAGGCTTTTTATTTGATGTTATCTGCCTGATTAGTTATTAATGAAAATGAAATGTTCGAGTACTTTGAGCTACAAACCTTCCTGATTCACAGTAAAACTAAGAATTGCAATATTGTCACTTCATGTGTCATTAATATAGAATGACAGCTTATCTTTTTTAATGAAATTATGAATATGAACAGATTTTTCACTATATTGTAGTTTGTGGAGACACATTGCTATACCATTACACACCGAACACCCAGCCACATTACCATGAACCTACCCAAGCATTGTCTGCTCATCAGTGGTCCTGTGCTCAGATAGTGACCACTAGGCCACATGGGGGGGTGATGGACCACAGTGTGTAAATGAGTGTAGACCTATCAATAAAGTGAATGCATAATTAGTTCTTTGACAATTCATGACAGTTCAGAACATTAATAAGACGTTAAAGTCTGCAACCACTAGAACACGTAGTATTGCTCCTTGCGATGTCCTCTGTTAATAAAGTCAAGAGTGTCACATTGCCATTGTTTCTGTAATTACTGATTGGTGCTTTAAATGGAGTGTCACTACTGAAGCACGCCTGTCACAAAACACTTGGTTTACGTTGCTGTGCAGAATCATTTGGATGCTGGGGCTCACTTGGCAGCTCAGCTGAACCTGTTCTGTTGCAAAGAACATGTTTTGTCACAGATTTCAGGCTCTCATTGCTGTGCAAATACAGATTAGTAAAAACTGATCTGATGAAATGCTAGGCAACATTATTGTAATGCATCTCGCTTAGGCACACGCTCTGCTACGCCTCTCCCTACAGGATGCTTTCCTTTATTTCTGTTCGGTCTTTTCTTAGTTCCACATTAGTGTTTCTAAATACTTTGTTTTGAGAGAGCACGAGAGAGTGAGAGAGAGAGAGAGAGAGAGAGAGAGAGAGAGAGAGAGAGAGAAAGCTCCTGTGCAGTTAGCCATGTGAGACACAGAAGGCATGGGATTGGCCAGCCATCCCCCCCAGCTGTGCACCTGCGTTCTGGCACTCGCCGGCACCGACCCAAACGCGAGAACTAATTCTCCATCGCCAGCTTCATTAATTTCCCTGCACCGGGACATCCACAGCGTTGACAGCATAACATATAGCGGGTTGTGTTCAAAAACCTGGCCCCCGCTCGAAAACGGCCAAGCAGTCCAGGAGAAAAAAAGGCCAGGAAAGAAATCTGCAAGTTTGGCTTTAGAACTTCTGTAGGCTGTGATGCGAAGCCACTTGATTTGGATTCTTTGTGCCAGACAACTTGCAGACCCTACAAGGCCAAAGCTGGTTCTACTGGTCCTTGTTAACGGCCTTCTTCCTGTAGACCAATGAGTGGCTGCTGTTTTTTCTGTTTCATAAACTTTTCTCTGTTAATATCACCTCACCTCATTGATATTTACATGATAAATGGAATCTAAGATGAACAGACTGGTCTCAAGAGGAATTCATACATATATGACTTAAAAAGGCCTTTTTTACAACCAAGACACACAGAAATCAAACCATTTGAACAGAGAATATTACAAAGCAACTACTCATATTATTTTCTGGACCCTTAGTTTCTAAACAGAAACCTAACTCTTACCCTAACCTTAACCCTAACTGTAACCTGAGCTTCATCTAAAGCAGGAGTGGGGAACTCATGGGGGCAATGAAGGACCAGATTCCTGCATAGTTTTGTTCTTGAATTACTTTCAATGCATTTTTAATAAATGCAGCAACAGAACTTACACTGCGTTCTTCACTTTAGACCTACTATAGTCCCTCGTATGTCCCTGGCAGACAGAGGGACCTGAGTACTGGCCCCACCTACAGAAGCATGAACTGTAACATTAGTCAGTGATTGCTGCTCACACTGATATAAAAACAATGTCAAATGTCTGTGATTGATATTTTGCTATTGATCATTCAATCCATACTCCCTAATTGCTTCCGTGTTCGAGGCTTTGATGCGTGATTTGTGCTCCATGTACCTGACAGGCCCTGCAAGGTCTTGTGTATATCCGCTGCTCCTTGTTAGCACTGATGTACTTGGTACTTGTGCCACTAGATGTAGTAGCAAGTTTGCGGAGTGTCTCTTCCTCTCCCGCAGACGGATTTTAATGGGAGACAAATTTGCATCACAAGACCGTAACGGCAGTCGAGTTTGACAAATGAAAGGCGACCATTTGGGATTTGCACGATCTGTCTCGCTCGTCATAATGAGCAGAAATTCGGCTGTTAGGATGAGGCCGCCATAACAAACTCCGCGGTTGCGCAAACAGAATCTACATTTGAATTAGCAGAGTCTTTCTTTTCCTAACTAATTCTCATCTGCTTGTCAGGATGTGCTGCTCTCATCGATTCAGTTTTTCCGGGCACATTTGACAGATTGCTTGTTAGTTTTGCTGCTGAAAACAATCTGACAGCATGGTTTCTTCATCAAGAGGAGTCATAACTCTTGAAGAACCGTCACGCCAACTATATGTCTGACTGATACAATCAGAAATAAGGATGTTTAGAAAGAGAGAGACTGTGAGAGAGAGAGAGAGAGAGAGAGAGAGAGAGAGAGAGAGAGAGAGAGAGAGAAGAGAGAGAGAGAGGGTAGAGTAGGGCAATTCTTTTAAGTAATGATAATATTCATTAGGACAGTTTATTTTGGTAGCTTATAATATTTGTGATTTCATTCAAGTAAATAAATGCCATAAGAATGTCTTGGATTTCGGACTGAGCATGTTTTGACTGTGCTCTTTTTTTTCTACCTCAAACTAAATTATAATTTAAATTACACTGTGGTTCATTTTTTCCTTTGGATACATCATAGATGTTGAGAATTAGGAATACAAATGCTTCTACTAAATGAAATCATGGAGACTTAAGCCTCGATATTTATTTTAAGTCCAAAATATGGCAAATTGTAGATCAATTATACCATTAATTATAATATATACATTTATTTATTTATTATTTGTTTATTATGTTTATTGTAAAATTTCTTTCCTGAAACTGTATTTTATTTTAGTAGAATAACTGTTTGTTCAAAAACACTTAATCTTTGATGAAGAAGAACCTGAAGTGTTCTCTTGCATCTGTCTTCTTGTTGAACTACAGTATAAATTTGCTTTTGCTTGCTAGTTAGGTCATAAATATGCAAATTTATAAACAGTATTTCAAACTGACTGACTGACACTGTAAACACAAGTCTTTCCTGTAATGAAATTCTCCTGTAAATCATAGCACAGTCAGATTCACAACCAGAGACGTGAAACTCAATTTGAACTCACACTAGCTCTCCCATCCAAAAACAGCGCAAACCCCTCTCCAAAGACTTAAGACTCGACTCTGACTCTGACTCAAGATTCAATTCAGACACCACAGAGACTCGAAAGTCAATTTGAACTCACACTTTTAGACACTCTGACTTGCTCAGACTTCACTCAGACTCACACCCCTGAAACTCATCTCAGACTCACTCTTGTAGCCAGAAATTTGTTTTCCCAAAAATGTGTTTGTCTCAGCCGTGATCCAGGAGGCACCATGTCCTGCAGATTTTAGAGCTTTCCTTGCTCCAAACACACCTAATTCAACTATGTCACTTCATGAACATTAACATAGTTGCAGGGCTCATGCTGCTTTCCACAAGCTGCTTGGAAGGTCCTATTTCCCACTTGTGAAGATGCAATTTCGAGAATGTCACATTCACTTGCCTGAAGGTCATCTTTGACATCTTGGATGTCAAAATGATCTGTTTCCCACACAATTTACAACTTGAAATGATGGGGACTTCCAAATTAAGAACTTGTACTGACCATAATTCTGATAGCACGTGAAGGCAGCATTAGAAACTTTGATCTAGATACATGACTCATTATCAGATCAGGTGATAAAAAGCCATGATTCTACTGATTGTACTTCAATGGTGGGAAATAGGAAGGCCAAAAGTGTATGAGTCACATGTAGCCTTCCGTTTAGTCTTTCAGCGAGTCTTTCTGTGGGGAAGCAGCCGTTTCCTTACCTGGCCAACTAACAAGCACATCTGCATCCGGCATTAGCGTGGCTGTCCAGCAATCTCCACGCCATTAATTGCACTGGAAGCCACTGAAGTCACGGGCGCAGATACTGGCCGGCCGTCCCTCTGTGTTGTGGTTCTTTACCTCCTTATCAGAAAGCGTCCACATGTCCTGGCTCTGTGGCGAAACTAAAAAACAGATAATATTGTCTTAATTACATCCCCTCACCACAACCCCCTCCCGTGACAATGATGTTCGACGGCCAAACACATCAAATTAAATTTCGTTTTGGTCCAGCGGAAGTGGAGTCGGGGTTTTATATTTCCATTGCAGGTACATTGTCTGATAAACAGGGGGAACGAAAAGAGTAATTACAGGGGGGAAATTACATCAGAAATTAAGGAAGTAGTGAAAGGATTGTTCCTTAAATGGGTTTGAGGAGAGCATTAAAAAGACCATTAACGCCAGCTCCAAGCAGGTGTTACACTTTGCAGACCAAAAGCAAACCAAAACAAATGCAAAAGAGATGGGAAAAGGGTCTGGAATAACAAATCCGAGCAGGTAAACATTTATCTGAGCTACTTTTATCCGCAGACTCTTCTTTATCAGTCAGACATCATTTCTACAGATAATCACATGCCACTCAAAGTGGCCCTTTATTTATTTATATTTATATTCATGCAATTTTGTGATATGTAAATTCAGGACAAGGTGTAATTTGTGTTATCATTATTACCAATGAAAATGCTCTCACCAGTGGCTTTATTAGAAGCCCCCCTTCCTTACACTTCCACCCTGCTGGTGTACAGTTGCACTCTAAGCCAAAAGGTTCATTATAGTTGTGAAAAATTATTATTTGACCTGTACTGAATGTGAAATCCTTTTCAGTGCAATATAGGAACATTTTAAAGGCGTTATACAGAACCATTTACCAAAGGTCTTCTTCCAAACCAAAGACCCTGTTAACCAACCAAATAATTTAACGCACCCAGATGGTTCTAGTCGTGAAGGGTGTTTGACTGTATTCCATCTGTTGATGCACAATTTGTAGTCCTTCGTCAGTTGGATGATCCCACTCTCGAATCCAGCAGTGACAACGATGTGTTTAAAAACACCATCAACACCAACACCAGACTGAAAATGGGGGTGAAATTGTATAGGTCTGAGACTGTCTTAAAATCTGCTTAAGGTGTCCAAATCTTTACACACTGACAATTTCGATTTTTAAATGAAACAGTTTAAAATGTATTGATATTTAAGCATTTGGTGGAAAGGTCCCCAGCTCCGATACAACGTCTAATGGAAGCCTGTGTTGACCAGCACTGCACTGTGATGTTGGGAGAGGGCACCCATTAACCCACCCCCCATATTACTTGAAATGCCCCTTAGCAATGCCTTTTGGGTATTAATGTGAAGTCAAGGGTTACGAATACATGTGAGGTCAGCCACCGCTTCTTTTTGAACTGCCACCTTCTCAGCATCACTGGGCAGCAGCCAACACGCCTGGAGGAAACCTGCTCTCTTAGACTTCGGCTGCTGATGGCAAGCAGCATGACATGGGATTCAAACATGTGATCCAAACATAGTCCTAGCACTTTAGTCTGCTGAGCCACTCTGAGTCTGTAGCATGAAGCTTTAAGAACATCTTCCATTATTGATGCTTTTGATACTGATCAACCAGTCACTGGTTAGAAGTGACAAAAAATTTCTCATGATAATGGAAGTCTTATTTCTTTAATTGTTCTCCTCTAAATCCTCTCCTAATTCTGTTTTTCTACCTTTCTTTGGACCCAAACATCGACCAACCCATAAAAAAAGCTCATTTCTGATGAAACACTAAAAATCTAAAGAAGTGACTGACAAATTTCAGACCTTTCATTTCCCCCAGGCTTGATCTGAGTGGCAGATGGACGGGCTTCTCATTGATTTCTGGCTAAACCAAAAATCACTACAGCCCATCCAGCCTTCTCACTGGAACGCTGATTCAAATCCTTTCCACTGGACACCTCTGAGGCATTCGGAATAACTTATTAAGCTGGAGATACAGAGGCAGAATCTTAAGGGAAGAAAAAACAAAACGCATAACAAAAGCTCAATAGTAATTAAGCACATTATCAAGGTAAAGGCTAATTAGAGGCCTTAGGAGCTTCTACACTGATGGCTCTGGAAGCGGGGTTAAGTCTTTCGATTTTTTTTTTTGTTCCTCGCTCCTTCTTTTTGGTCAAAACGTATTACCTTTCTCACACAAACCTTAAGAAGTCTCCGCTCATTATTATTTGGATTCTGAAATTGATTAAACATTTCATTACAGAAATTAATTAAGCAACACTCTTCAGTGATGAAGTGGATTAGGTGGTTAACTCAAGAAATGCCATGTGCGATGCTTGTCGTACACTGCGGGTGTGTTTCATCCCATTATTCTTGGCAGGCGTGATTTAGAATTGTAAAACTGGATACAGCTGTTGTTCTACTGGTGTGCAAACACAAATGGTGTTAACGTGCAAGCAAATGGATAACAAAAACTGATATTTAAAACCTTAAACACACCAAATTCCAGTTCAAATCAAATGTACGTCA
>CM067503.1:7185114-7360114 GCA_034509495.1 Acestrorhynchus altus | reverse complement strand
CAGTGTAGCACATTATGTAGCTGATAATGTAAATCCAATCTTAGCTTAAACCCTGCTTTTTCAAATCTTTCAACTTGTTTGTGTAGTTTTTAACTGATGACAGTGATAAACCTTTTTTTATTCACAGAGTCCTCAAAATTAGTCAAACATCTCCTGCTCTAAACTAAAGCAAATGAAAGATCTAATCGAACAAAAGATATTTGTGTAGCACATTTTTAACACTGATGCAGCAATTAGCTCTGAGAAATGAATGCAGGTTAATGTAATACTACTAACTGTAATAATTATAAGTATGTAATAATGTAATAATGAAGTAATGAAGTAATTTCAGAGCGTTTCTATTGCTCTATCCAGAATTATTTACAGTGTTTAAACAACAAGAAAACTTAAAAGAAGGTACATGTTTTTAATTTGACAGCAGTGATATGACAGTTTCACTTACATTAACATACATTTTTAAACATTTTGAGATGCTGTGTAAACTTCTATGTACTTCTATGGGAAACACTTCTGGGGCAGGTAGCAATGGCTGAAGGGCGGGCAGCTGGTCTGAAGTGGGTGGCAGGACAGTCTGACAGTCAGTCTTCCATCAGTGTCAGGCCAGACAGGTGGGCAGTCCTTAACATGGCTGATCGATATATCAAACATGGCTGATTGACTTTTTGAGGGCTAAGTGATAAATCATTTTAATTTGTTCTTTATAGAAAAAAAAACAATCATTTCTATTATTATTAGTTTATATATTTTTTATTGTGCCACTGCTGTTTGTCATTTCTTAAAATAGACTAAAACCTCGTTAGGCTATTTACAATCAGTCACGTACATAGAGTACATCTTCTCAAAGTCTAAGAACACTGATCACATTGCTTTCATTGATTAGAAATGAAAAAGTTATTAGTTGATTGATTTGTCTACTATGTTGGATTAATATTTATGCAGAACATAATGATTCCTTTAAATAAAAATGAGATAATAGTCAGTAACACAGTAACATTTTATTTTATTCCCTGAAATCATTAGGCCTTCTCAAAACCCAGAGGGGGGCTGCCTTTGTATTATTCAATGTTAGCAACTGACACAAAGAGGAATCTATGTGACTGCAGCTTTGGATGGACTGGACCTACCGATGTGAAAGGTGCCAAGGAAATTTGAAGGCAAGAACATGGATGTTGTGAGAATCATACCAGATGGTCAGTAGGCTGATCGGCTGAGGATGAGCCTACTAGCACTCTAACCCTAGCTCATAAAAGGGGACCCTTTACCGCTAAAGGGGGAATCTATTACCGTTCATTAGTGCTGTACAGACGGACACAATGGCAGACCACTCTGGAATAGCAACATGGTGATAAAGATTGGAAGGCAAAGAGTTTAACTTTCATTTATCAATAACTAACATAAACATCTTCTGGGACTCCAGCAAGTGGAAGTGTTAAATACATTTAATGACATAATGCAATCCAGGTAGAATTGCTGCAAAACTCTGCATGAGGTTAAACTCAGGCAGATATGTAAATGATTACAGGTGTGGTCTTATTAGACACTGGGTTTTGCACAAGAGGGTGTAAAGTAGTTCTCATGCTGCCCTATATAAAGGCTCTCCTAGGCTACTTTGAAGTATTGTAATATGTGGTGAGAGATCGTTGACTGCTAGACAACTTCAAGAGGCAGAAGGGTCATTTCCATTAAAAGGAAATTTGGTATCACAGTGCCACTGACAGCTAACCTGCTGCCTTTGTTTCCAGTGATGTCTTGAATGGGACATGTGGTCTGCTATGGACTGGATCCCTATGTTCTTTAGAGATGAATCCAGGTTTTGTTTGGGATCTGAGGATGGTCAGGTTTGAGTATGGAGCTCTTGTTGTTGCTGTGCATCGACACACGGCCCCAACTGCTGGTGTGATGATCTGGGGGAGCCATCGCATAGGACAGTCGATCATCCTTAGTAGATACCTGGTGCAGGACATCTTGCATTTTTAATTGCTTTTATGGGACAAGCTGGGGCACCAATGTCTGCAACCTGTGCAGGATCTATAAGCCCGGCTGCAACATCTCTGAGCAAATGTGTCATAGACAACCGAATCTCATTTTGTATTCTGGCGAAGTGGCTCAACAGGGTACCAGAGCCTAGTTTTCCTCAACAAACTTATCCTTTCACTCTTTTATTAAGAGCCTAATGTATTCGTATGACCAACTGTTATTCGTCTTCAGCTCTGGCAAAGTGTTGGTCAGAACAAGAATTTGTTTTTTATCTTCTTCTCCCAGAATCGAAGGAAGACTCTGCACAGAGATAGTGGGATCCAAAGCTTTGTGGTGGAACGGCGCGCAAGAAGGCATGGGCTGATGAGTGGAAATCCCCTACTTTCTAATTAATGGAGGTACACAGGGCCAAGGGATGAGGCGGATCAGGAAAATGACATCAGGAAAGAGATAGCATCACCATTTCTCCAGCCCATTGTGGCCCTGCAGGATCATCTGTACTGAATCACTCAAGCATTTCTGCAGATACATTTGAATGGTGGCGGAAAAACTCATTGTCCGTGGAGAGTTTTTCTTTGATAAAGATCACCCACTTTCTCTCCTCTCCTCCTTCTCCTCTTGCCTTTCTCCACTTCTTGCTTTTTGTCCAGAAGGTCCTGATCAAAATGGAATCAAGGCCGCAACGGTGCCGGTTTCCTCTGGAGCTCCCGCGATCTTGCAAATGAACTGAAGGAGCTTCCATTCTTCCTGCAGTTGCCATTCATCCGTCTGTCTGTCAAGACTGAAGGAAGAGGAGAAGGCCTAAGATGTTTCAACTTGAGATCAAGGTTTGCTGCTTGGGTGAAACCTTCAGGAGATGATTCTTAGGCTCTGAAGGAACAAGAGGCGCAGAATATGCCTGCTTGTTACTGAGGACTGCATAGCACTCTTCCGTCTCTTTGTGGTGGTTGAATCCTAGATTCACAAAAGATTTTTTAAATGGCATTAGAAATTTTCAAGAATTTGTAGCTGCTGTCATAATTGAAAGGCATTTTATTGGATCGCTCATGAATGAGGGAGTAAGTAAAGCTAAACCTGTATGACAGCTAGAATAGCAAGTAGCTCTAACCCTGACTATTCATGGCCTTTTTTCTGGTCGTTTCTTGTTTTTTTGTGAGTTTTTTTGGGGGGAATCCTCTTCTTCGACCTAGGAATATTAGGAGGATAACACCTTATATATCATCATGCTGATTTCTGTGCTCTTGTATGGTTAGTGGAGCTGATGAAAGGACAAGTGAAGAAGGTTACAAGCAAGGTGGTCATAAAGGAATGGTTGACTATTTGTGGTAATGAGGGGTATCAAGTATGAGCAGGCAGGTATAGTCTAATTTAATCATAGTCAAAATCATAGTAGTGCAAAGTGATGCAGTATTAACAATTTAGTGGTATTAAAACAGTGTGTATGCTGCCAACAGTGAGCCCTATTCAGATGGGTTAGTTTTACCTGGGGAGGTAAAAATGGATGGTTCTATAGGGTCAGCACCACGGCTTGTGTGCTGTGCCGTGTCAGTATCCACACTGGATATGAACCCACCAGTATAAATCCTCACATGCACAGCCCTAAAATGGGGGCCTTTATTTTCGACTGCTGATTTCATCCAAAATTGTGTCTGTGCCCCCATTAAATATGAACGTTTGCACAGACCTGAGGTATCTGTGCCACGAAACAAAATGAAATGCCTCTTTGTGCATCTCAGCACTGAGAAATCCCGCAAAACGCCTCTTGTCAACAGGATATTATGGAATATTTACACACGGCAATTCACACTGTATAAATATAATCTGAGATTATGTTTATTCCTTGTTTTATGGACTTTTTACAGATGCAGAAGCACACAATCCATAATAATTCCTGAAATGGTGCACAGGACTAAAATCATTGAGGAAGTAATTACATTACCCCACCTCATGGAAAACAAATCCCATCCAAATAGGGCTTTAACATGTAAAAGAAGCCCCGCTTTCTTCTCACGAAAATTGGTGCCCATGCTGGAACACAGAATGAGTTGATAACCTGTCCTTGCACAGTTTGAGATGTTAAGGTGTTGCAGTTCACATAACAGTTTGACTGGAAAAAGGTTGCATTCCACATAAAACCCCTGACTGAATTTGTTTTGGGGAAGAACACCTTTGTTCCTATTTCTGGGGAAAAAATTGTGAATGGTAAAAATGAACAAAGGGTTTTGTTCTGCGCTGCCTCCGCCACCGCTGCTGCAAAGTTTGCCCAATTTGTCTCACAGAAAATGTGAAATTACCCGGCATCCCCCCTCCTCTCCATACAGCTCGGCCCTATCAGCCGAGTAGAATTGAACGCTGAACAAAGTCTATCTCTCCATATCACGCTTGCTCTGAGGGGATTTACCAAGTCAGCCCATGGACGTTCACTTCAAAGTTGGGCCAGTAAATAGTGGCTAAATGCATCAGAGTACATTTCAATAACTGTTTTTTTTTTTTCTTTTCTTTTTATAGCCACAAATAATGCCAGCCTGTGTGCTCTCCCCTCGCTGCTTTGTCATTGTTTGGTTTTCAAATGATAGTTTTTTTCATTCCCAAGTAGTTCAATCCCACCCAGGGGACCTACACCCAAGTGTAAGAAGGTTTTCACAGACCCCCACAAACCCCCACCCTCCCAACTGTCTTGATCTCCTTCTGTCTCTCACCACATCTCCCGCTCATCCCTCTCCCCCACCCAACCCTTATATCCCAATGCAATTATTTAATATACACCCACTCATAGTCTCTCTATGAGATATGAATATAATTGTATGTTACTTTTTAATTACAGGGAAAAACTCTCTCTCTCTCTCTCTCTCTCTCTCTCTCTCTCTCTCTCTCTCTCTCTCTCTCTTTCTGTCTTTTTTTCATCCTGCTTTTCTGATTGTGTGAGCCGGGCTCCTTTGCTAAGCGATGATAAGCGGAATTTCCATGTTCTCTGCATAATTAATCCATCTCTGCCTCTCCTCATGCCAACTCCTCCGTTATCGCCCTCACATGCCTGAATTGCAAAAGAATCCTCTCTTCAATTGGAACTTATTGATATTCCAAAAAAAGAGGTGGGGGGCATGGAATGGGTGGGGTGCTGGGGTGCAGTTTGGTGGGGGGGGGCACTGGAAATCCTCAAATTTAAGCCACAGATTGGTAAATGGATTAATTTCGCGGCAATCGCCAGCATCTAACGCGGGGAGACAGGCAAAGCAAATTGAAAGTGTCTCCTGTTTGTGGAGTTTTAGTCCCAAATGATAGGGCTTATTGGCATGTTTTTTCCCTCTCTTGCTGTCTCTCTCTTTCTCACGCTCTCTCTCTCCTCCATAGTCAAAAAAAAAATTACCATTCATTTGCATCGCATAAAATACTTTTATATGGTTTGGAAATTCAGAGGAATTTCTTTCAATGCCTGTCGTTTGGCTGCCCGATAACAACTCCTGCCTCGCACATCTGGCGGCTTTTGATACTGGCTGAAAAGGGAGCCTGAATATTTAATATTTTTATCTGTTTTTCATCGATGGTTTTTCTGCCATTAAGGCAGGCAGTGCTGTTTTGCATGGTGGGGGAGTTGGGGGGGACTGGCAGATGTAGATTTATTTCTCTGAGCTGTCTACACTCAGGCCTGCCCGCAAATATTCTGGTGCTTTTTTTTTTTTGCCCCTTCATTTCTCGGTGTGCACTGTTGCCTCTGCATATGCAATAACTTAAGAAGTGGCTTTAAACATAGCAGTCGACACAAAGCAATGGAACGTACCTGAGGAAAAACAAGCAAAATGTGATGGATATGTTTACAGAAATGTGCACTGAAGCATGATGGGAAATACTAAGATTGAAAAAAATAAAAATAAAATAAATAAATAAATAAAACACCGGTTTGCTTCACCAAGATTTGGCCCAGCATATAGTATCTTACTGTTACATTCCTGGACATGGGCATCCGAGTAAGAGACGTTGATTAATTGGCAGCTAGGGAGGACGGAACAGGACATTACGCAGTTATTGTTGCATCTGCCGTGTGCAGCAGTAACCGCCACGAGAGCGTAATTAACCACGACTGCTCCGGACCAGTCCTGGACCCTTGTGATCTAATAATTATAGATTAATCAACTCGATATTTGCTCGATCCCCAGCCCCCCACTCAACCACCACCACCACCACCACCACCCACCACCACCACTCCTCCCTCGGCAGTCTGAGGAAAGATACTGCATAAATTGGATGCAGCTGTATTTCAAGACAATTAATCTGTCAAAACCTCGTGTCTGAGCACTATGCATTCAGCATCCATATGCCATTGCTGTCTGATACTGATCGTATATTATTCTCACAAAGCCAAATTGAAAGAAGCTTCCAAATGATGCTGCCATGCATACATAAATTACCAAGGGAGTATATTACATTCCGCAACCAGTGATAGGACACAATAATGTGGAATTGTAGAATAATAAGACATAAAAGGTGTTATCTGGTATCTTTTTAATACTGTATGTGCTCAGCTGGAAGAAAAAAAACACACACACACACACACTGGAGACAATGAGAAGTAGTGAAACAGTGGTGACCCAGAGATACACAAGCACTTTAGATAACCATGCCTTGATCTCTGGAAGCTGTTTATGTGACTAGTTGCAGACTTATTCAGGTCCAAATGATCATGGAGATCATTCAGATGGAGATTTATGACCAAAGATGTGTACAGAAGTGTGAATGCCCCAGCTGACACACAAACACAAACCCGCTAAAGGATACACACTTAATTATGGCAAACGTTGGTGCCCAGTTGTTGTGCCCTTAGTGTATCACAAACATAATTGTGCCTTAAAATGTGTAGAATGTGTGGTCTGTTAGGGATTGGTTCACTTAGAAAATCAATGTATGGAACTGTTCTGCTAAACATACACTGAGCTGTCTGCCATGTGCTCAAAGAAGAACTGAGAATACAGTGTTGCCGCAGCTAATTCATGCTGCCTTTCTCTATTATGGAGCTAAAGGAAAGAAAAAAATAGACTGAAATGATATAATAGGAATTTCACATTGTAATATGGTTAAGGTTAGGGTACGGGTTAGGTTCAGGTTGAGGGGTAGGTACAGGTAATATAATCCCACTGGATTTAAGATGAACTGGGTAGCATCAGTAATCTGTGCGGTGGTCAAAGAAGTAAACAAAAAAATAAACACATAAACAAATACAAAAAAAATAATATGCTACATGATTGCTAGTTTAGGGACACCCCATTATAATGAATGCATTCAGCTACTGTAAAGTGCAGCCACTGCTGACACAGATGTGCACACACACAGACACACACACACAGCTTGTTTAGTCCCTCTAAAGAAGTACTGCTAATACAATAGGGCAGATGAACATACATATATTGGCACCATGTCTAATGCCAAGCATGGGCAAGGCCGGTCTAAATCCCGTTGAGTTGTGGAGCAGTGAAAGTGTGTTGTCTGGAATGATGGTACTCCGCCAATACTTTTGAGATAAGAAGGGAAATTAGGGATTAGGTGGGGTGATGATCATAAAACACCCTGGCTTCACTGAAGCTCTTGTGGCTGAATGCAATCAAAGCCACAGTAATGCTCCAAAATCAATTAGAAATCTTTCAGTTACTCCAACAAAAGCAGGATAAACTCTTTTCAATGCTTTTAAAACATGGAAAGAGACAGGCGTCCCAATACATTTGTCCATATGGTGCAGTTTTGACTGTTGGACACATTCGACATACAGTTTCTCAACACAGAAGATCATGATGTTGTTAATGGTGGCACCATTCTGACACTGCTGAGGATAATGACTCCGATGAAGATGACAGACATGCCAAAATGCGAGTGACCTGCCTAACCGGTATTAATCACTGTCAGATGACTCAGCGATGAGGCCAAAAACACTGAGGGATGAAGACGGGGTGAAACAAGGTAAATCCATGTGGTTGAAGGGGGCTTCATTCTTGTCATTTTTCTATGGCTTCATAATCATTAAATCCAGCCCTGGTCATGGTAATCTCACCAAACAGGAAGGTTCTGTTTACTAGGACTTTCATGGCAAGTGTGAACGCATGCATCCTGGTGATGAATGCTGCACTTGTGACTGATGGAAAGCCTGAACTCAGACCAAAGTAGCTCCATTATAGCTTGTTTTTTGAAGTACATGATTTTTTTTTTTAACTGTAGACTCTTTGCACACACCCTCTTTTGATCACACTACAGGCAAAGTGGAATTACTTGTTTAAATCTGGCAGCACATGAGTTATTCAACAATATACAACCGGTTTGTACAATCAGAGCTTTCCGTGTGCTACCATGTTTTTGTCAGTATATGAACAAGCCGCAAGGTTTTGTTACTTGTAGGATATTTGATGAAAGTGAGTGTTTGAGCTTACACAGTGCATAATCCTGATTTTTAGGCACTTATTTAGATGTTGTTGTTGTTCTTGTTGTTTTTCTTTTGTAAAATTGAACCCCGTTGTTTATCAGCAGGTGAAGCTGCCTAAATGATCTTTTTTTTAGCCTGAAATTGAATGATTTGACCTAGAGTGACCCCATCATTAGAGAAAGTGAAAAGTCAAATATTCATAGTTCTATGAAAGGTCCAACATAAAATAGAGTCTTCGGGTCATTTTTACCTTTAAAGCTAAAATAGCATATAGGATGGCATAGAACTTTATTGATCCATTGGGAGGGTTCCCTCAGGGAAATTAAGGTATATATGAAATTAGGAATACAGAGTTAACAATCATAACAGTAACAATAAAACACGGGTTATATATGACTTACTATTGTGCTTTCAAAAATCAATGAACACATTCCTTACATATCAAGCCAACCCAGCATCACTGATCATTAACTGAACTTCACACTGACATATCTCATATACCATTAAAAGGTCGTTAGGCCTTCAAAGATGCTTTTTCTATGGCAATGGTCCAAGGAAGTTCACTACAGTTTGTCATTATGCAGATTTGTTTCACTTCCTCTCTCGTCTGTAAGTTTTAATAAGCACTCTTTACATGGTTCGAGCCATATGCTCCCAATAGTGAGAACTCGATTGTTTTGAGATGGTAATGGGGAACATTATCCTACAAACAGCTTTACAGTCAGCGCTAGTCATGGTCATATCATAATCATCATAAATCATACCAAGCCTGTGATAGATCAGTTGAACATATTACATGAGTCATTACCTGAGACCATAAACCCCTCTAGTTCCAAACCATCTGAGTTCACCATATTAAAACAACTAAAGCACTTACTCCAGCCTCAATGGGCAGAAAAACACTCACAGGAACAGTGTATCACTTTTTAACCCAAGCCTTATTGACATCCTGTAACATCCTGTAATATTACTAAACCACCACAGGGTGTTCCTGGTTTGCAGTGGTCAGTATCTACAAAAAGCAGTCCACAGAAGGACACCCAGTGAACCACAGATGGGGTCATGTGCACCCAAGGGTCAGTGATTCATGTGAGGAGTAAAGTGAAGGCTAGCCCATCTGGTCAGGACTTAAAGCACCTGCTGCCAACATTTTGGTGCCAGATACCTTGTTGAGTCCATGCTGTGATGGTATATATGCACACGATTATATACACTGTATATAAGCATATTCTCCTTTTTGGTTTGCCCTGCCAAAGAAGGTATGCACTTCCCCTTTCATTTGATTTGCCCCTCTAAGTCACAGAACTCCCCCTGTATACACTATATGTGTCCTCCTCCTGCCATGCTGCTTTCTTCTCTTTCCATCTCATTTGTTTCAACAAACAAACAAACAAACAAACAAGCAAACAGGAAAAAATCAGGAAAGCCCAGGAAAAATGAAAGAGGATGAGGAAGAGCGTAGGAGTCCACAAACGAGGACTGGGTGGGGGTGGGGGGGGGCACACTAATAAATGGATGAAGGCAGAAGGTGACTTTGGAGTGTTTGTGACATTTAAATTGATGGAAAATAGCTCTTTTGTTCATCTCAACTGTTATTTTACTTCGTTTTAATCAAAGAATTAGTCTGACTTGAATAGCTTGAATAATTGAGTAACTGACAGTTATTGCATTAGCAGAGGACTCATACAGGCATGTTTAATCAAGGATGCTAAAGTATAAACACACATAGAGGTGGCATACATCGTAACAAATCCATGGGTTTCTGCCCTACTAGAGCTGCCCCTGTCAACTGTCAGTGGTGTTACTCTGAAGTGGAAATGCAACAACAGTGCAACAGTTGTCCAAACAAGCTCACAAAATAAGACCACAGTGTTGAAGAACACAGTGTGTATCACTGGGGCATTATTTTCTTTTCTTCTGCCCCCTCCCCACTTTACCATGTCCACTTTACCCATTCCACCCACTTCCAGTGCTGGGAGGGTAAAGGCGAGAAACGGCCTTTGCACTGAATGCAGAAAATTCACAGCTACGCATTCGAACACGTTACTTTTTATGGGTGATGTGGCACAGACATAGATGTTCACTGTGAGGAGCTTAGTGGTGAACACAGCAGGCATGCGAGGTCATGTAAAGTTCATATGTTTTCTGACTTTTCTGCCACGCACAGTGGACGGGCCTCAGTGCAGCCAAAAGTAATGCAGAGAAAGTTAAGTGAGCTACATAGAGAACCTTGTACATTCGCACCACTGAGCGGGGAGTGCAGCGCATATGAAAGTTATGAAAACACATTACGTATTAAACACATGAAGTGCCACAGCGTGGAGAAGAATACTTGGCCTGCCAAGTTTGGTGTAGAAGATCTTGACCATTTAAAGGCTTGACCATTTAGGTGCCTTGGGTTAGGCACATGCACACTAGAGTGATGCACACTAGAGTGTGTAGAACGAGGGTGAATAGACACATGAACCTGTAACTTGTATGTTCTAACTGTATTTTCCCACTGCTGCTGTCCTGGATTTTGACGAGCAAAGTGTAGGTGCTCCCATGCCCAAAAAATGACCTCCATTACACACATAAACTGTGTGTTCTCTCTGTGGAGGACAGGGCAAGCAGCTATCCACCATTATCATCAGTATCTGCAGGAATATTTTCCCAATGCCCCATTTGATACAACAAGCCTGCACAGAACCCTGACCTCAAGCCAGCACCTCTATCCAGCATCTTTGGGAGGAACAGTGGCTGCAAGCCAGGCCCTGGTCCTACACCACAGCCCAGCTTCACAATGTTCTTGCTGCTGGATGATACGCAACATCATGTTCCTTCATCTAGTGTAAAGCCTTCCCAGAAGAATGGAGGCTGTAACTGTATTTAAAGGTGCACCATGTCCATTGGGAGGAGATGTTCAACAACCATATATCCATGTATGTGGATGTCCAAATATTTTTTGCCATGTAAGAATCGCCGTATTAGAGATGGGAGCTGCAGTGCATGAAACACTTTCTTATAAATGCAAATGTTCTTTGAGAGGTCGGTGGTGTAAAGCCACAACTACTACTTTTACGGGATGTGGAAAAAATTGACCAGGCAGAGAAGTCATCCATCACTGCATGTGGCACCAGTGAGCGAGGGCATGTGCTGCATACAGCAGGACAACAATACAAGCCTGACACTTGCTCCTTACGTTGAGGGCAAAGGTATTCTGAGTGATGGCCTTTTAATTTGTCACCATCTGTAGTTCATTACCAGTTGGTTAACTGGTACAGTCAAGATTTTTCACAGATTTCTTTATGGTTAACACAACAGTCTTTAATAACTTATCACACTGACGCTTTGGAGTGAAGTTTTTTTTTTTTTTTTTTACAGTGCAGGGGGGAAGGAGGTGAGGGGAGGACAAGCGGCCAACGGGTTGGCACCAAAGTGGCACTGGTTGGCAGGCTGGGGAGTGAAACGGGCACGCTCTCAGACATCTGTTTGCACTCGACGGCCATTGGCAAAGGGATGGCTGGGCTGACATGGGCGAGCACTGTAAGAAATATTTGTCAGTTTAACCTACAAAAATGTACTTTATTCATAAGTATGCGTTTATCTCCGTCTAACTTTGATTTATGGCTATGTATGTACTCATACGTAGAAGAGGAGATCAAAGGATTAGGTGACCTAATTTTATGTTTACATTTTTTCATTGATTCACAGTCACTTTCACTGACACACTTAAACTTAATTAATAAACTGAATTAACAGTTAAACATAAGAAATATTAACCAATTGTGATGCAGAGAATGTTTACTGCTCTGTCCACGTGTACATGCATGATCAGTGAGCAGGGCAGGGTTGAGGATGTCAATGAGACAAATATTTGGTTATAGAGAAAAATGAAAAGGGAGGGGTTGTTTGCCCTTTCTTTGCTCACACAATGTTCAAATTTCAGAATAAAAGGCTTTAGATGGGATAGTACTGATACATGCATGATAAAGAACATTTAGGACGTTCAAGTGCTTTGAATAACTAATCATAAGCATCCCTGTCAATCGAATCATTGCAGATAATTATTTCAATGGTGGCTTATGCAGCTCAAAACTGCAGAACCTTTTTCTACTAGGAGATGATCTGATTTTTGATCAAGTCATTTTTACATCTCATATAAACATGCATTTGAGGACTCTAGGATTCCTGACTGTCTTCTATAAATACATTTTTAATATTTTTGGTGAATAAAAGTGCATCAAACTATGAAAACGTCCCACAAACCTGGCTTCTAAAGTTTAATTACACTATTTAGTTACTTGACAGCTACTCTATACTCATCAGAAAGGTTCTGTAAAGCTGGTCTCTTCATTTTTATTGTAATCATTTTAATCACTTTTCTTGGGAAAATAAAATATTGTCAGTATTATTACAGAGAGAACTGTTGGAATTAAACACTGGAAATGGAAAGACAGTTTAGATGAGAATTATTTGATTGAATTGGACTCATTTTTGAGAGATGCTGCATCACTGTTTAATTAACAGAACAAGAGGCATGTTTTAACTTACTACTCAATATTCAATAAATAATAATAAATAATAAATGTAACATTTTACACAGACTTGGGAGACGTCCTTTGAGGCTTTTCTTGGTGGAAGTGGGCACCGGGGGTCCGTACACGTGACTGCAATGTTTAGTTGCAACTTTTGATTCTTGTTTTTTTTCATCAGCAACATAAACCTTCAGTCTCCCTCCGAGCAGACGGGCAGGCGTGGACGGCCTTGACACTGCCCACTACTCCAGCTGTCTGAGTGATCACACACCCCCACACGCACACACGCTCCTACAACTGCACACAAACACAAACACACCAAAATGATCACATATATACGTACACAAACATACACATATGCGTTTTATTCTTTTAATTTATTCATATAATCTATATACTTTCTTTGTAAACATACACTCTTCTTGGGACACGATCCTCCAGTGCTCTGTATGATCACACAAGCTTTCTCACACTCACATACACACACACACACACACACACACATTACAGTACACATACACATACAATCATCTTCGCATGCACCCCTCTCTCCATGCACACAAAGATACACACACACACACACGCTCTCTCTATGTCCTCACCTCCCCTGGACAGCTGCCAATCCTGTAATGCCATTTGGTGTACCCATCATACAGCACCACCGCAAATGGCATCTCTCTGAGCCACGCTGCTGATGCTGCTCTTAAGCCAGGACAACAGAAGCTCATTTGCACATGCACACACACACACACACACACACACACACACACACACACACACACACACACATACACACACACTTTCTGCCCCTCAACAATAACAACGCACTGCTCTTAAACAGAAATAAGAAAGAAAAAGGCAGAAAAGTACGGTTGTGTTATGTTCAGTCTGTGGGTCTATAAGTGGGGTGAACAGTTATTGAGGAGCATTATTTTTGTCATGAATAATGATGTCACCATACTGCTTCCCAGGGGAACCCACAGGGCCTTCTAGCTCTTAAGAGAAGGAAGTTCATTTTAGTTCATGTTATTTAATAGAATGGTGCTTGTATTTAAACTCTATGCTATTGTTGAGTTCTGCTTCAAAATGTTACGAATGCATTCAAATCTCAAGAACCAAAATGGAAAACCAATCAGGATTTTCTTTCCTGTGTTATCCTCCATTTAGTAGTGGTGATATGTAAATTTTTGAGTAAACTCTATTTTAATACACACACTACATATGCATATTCATTAATGGTTCATTTGGAGTTCTTTAAATTGTGAGGCTGGGCCTCCATTGATCACATCAAAGAACCATGACCCTGTCGCAAGTTCACCAGCTGTCCTTCCTTGGAGTAGTTTGGGTAACTACTGCATACCAGAAACACTCCACAGGACCTGCCTGATATTTTTGAGATTGATATTTACATTCGGCCAGATTTTTTGCTTCCAACACATCAACTTGAAATGAAAGCTTTGGTGAAAGTTCTACCAGGGCACACAAATGTCACGCCTTCTTTCCTCCCGCAACCAATCACTTGCCCCCACCTGTCTTTAATGGCTTTTACTCACACACCCTTTTGCTGATTTACAGGTGCTGATATCTTGCCTTTCCCACCTTCCTCCCCATCGCCACCAGTTTGGTCCCATTGGTCATCCAGAGAGTCGGCTCTGCCCCTGTCTTCCTGAGATGGCCCAGACATTTGAAGATCTGGTACAACTACGGGGCCAAAGCCAAAAACCCATAAATATTAACCTTTGAATTGTACATCTTTATTCAGAATGAAATGATTGTACATATTCCTCAGAGCTAACCCTTGACTAGCTGCCTAATATATCTCACAAAACAAAATAAATATTGTAAGTTTTAATTATAATAATAATAATAATAATAATAATAATAATAATAATAATAATAATATAAATTATAATTTTAATTATAAATATTATAATAAATGAATACAATGTGTGTCATGTGCATCATGTCTGCAGAATCATTCATAATATTGTTCCTTGCAATATCATAACAGACACAATAACAATGTTAATAATGCTGAGGGGACCTTGTAGCTCTGGGGCCTTAAACCACTGACTGTACTACTGTCAAAATACTCCTGGCAAGCTGGAACTGAATCAACACGGAGCAGAAGCAAGGATACATTTTCTGACTGGGCCTGCATCCAGGGGACTCTGACTGCCAGAAATCTTCTCAGTATCCAAGATGGTACAATCCACTGCAGGTGTAAACATTAGCTCTTAAATTTTAAAGCAGAAAACAAGCACTGCTGAAAGCACAGATAAACACAAACAGGAACTATTATTCAGTCTCAACTTCCAGGGCTTCCGGTGTGTGTGTGTGTGTGTGTGTGTGTGTGTGTGTGTGTGTGTGTGTGTGTGTGTGTGTGTGTGTGTGTGTGTGTGTGTGTGTGTGCGTGCTTGCATTATTTTTGGAATGTCAGAGTACTTTTGTGAATATTTTATTAAATAGTTGAAAACATAAGTAAATAAAGTTGTGTGATATGATATGAAGTTACACTTATATATTGCCTTTCTAGACACACAAGGACACTTTTCAATCCCCATCTGGAGGACTACACTGAGGACTAGGGGGTTTCACCCAGGTCAGAGTGCCAATCCATATCTGGGCATAAAGATATACATTCACACCCATACACCCTCTTTCACACATCAGGGCAATTTAGAATAACCAATTCATCTGATCTCCATGTTTTTGGAATCTGGGAGGAAACTGGAGTCCAAAGAGGAAACCCATATAGGCAAGCTGCCAAGACATGGTCCTGCTAAGTTAATAACATACGTAAAATATATGATAGGGGTTTGCTTAAGTGTTAAAAGTTTTATTAACTATATCTACATGCTCATATATATATATATATATATATGCTAAATGCTAAAATCAATTAGAAATATATATATCACAAATTATATATATCACAAATTTTCTTGTTCACAAAAAATTAAACAAATATTATATATAATGTATCATAAAAATTTCAAATATCATGCTTTTGTTTTTGCTGCATCACCCACCCGCGAACATTCTCCCACACAATAACACCATGCATGAAGTGGATATCATCACTGCACTGTCTGTGTTTGAATGATGTGACATTACTAATGAATTCATCACCACGCTAAATTCTCCCATGTTTTCAGGCTGCCACCCCCACCCCCCACCATTACCCACCCACATTGCTACACACAAACACACACGCAACCACTGATGCCACACACTGTATGTTCTTTAGATTACCAGAGGAATGAACTGCATGCCACTGATTTCCCCAGTGATGGGAACGGTATCATGTTAATTATTTCAACCATCTGGTCCAGCCCATGGTACAGGCAGCCTCCACCCCAAACAGATTTGTACCTGTCAGTCAAACAGTCGTGTGGATAAAGGTCCAGCCCGTGTGTAGGCCCAGGGGGAGTTAACCAAGGTGTGAAGTTACTCAACTGGACTCCAGCATCCTTCAGGCTTACAGGCTAAAAAAACTGGAACCATTTCTATCCATTCATTCTGAAACCAAAACCATAAAAATGCAAAGATCTAAATTTGCTACTTTAATTGATTCAATTATTGCCAACAGACATCTTCACTTTTACAGATACACTGTGTAAACGTTTTCATGTCTCTTATGCCAACTTTTTTTTTTTGTCTGTTTGTTTTTCTGACCTTTGTTCAAGGCAGTGGACGCATAACAATATGATCAATAAATATGTTTTCTGGTTAAATTATTATGAAACATAGATACCTGTAGGCACCAATCAGCCATAACATTAAATTCACTCACAGCTGACACAAATAGCATGGAGGAAAACCAATCCATTGCCTTTTCCACATGGACATGGTTAGGAATGGAATGCATACAAACTGTGTCGAGTCCAGTTTTCTTAGTTTGGTCAGATAACCCCACTTAGGTCTTCATATTTCCAGCACAGAAAATGGTGAAGACACAGCTTTAGCTCCCTGTTAACATACAGTTGTGGCCAAAATTTGCTGCCTCCGTTTTGTTTTAGAACATCTTGTCAGATGTTTATATGGTATAATGAAGTACACTTATAAGCATGTTGACCCTTCTTCTTTAAGGCTTCTGTAATTCGCCTCAGCATGCTGGATATCAGCTACTGGGCAAAGTCTTTAGTGGTTCTTGCCTAATCAGTGCTTAGGGTTGATCAGAGTTTCTTGGATTTCATTTGTCCTCCCTCTTTTTGAGGATTGACCACAGGTTCTCAATGGGATTGAGATCTGGAGAGTTTCCTGGCCATGGATGTGACATTGTGTGCCACCATGCTGAAAAACCATTGTTCATCTCCAAATTGCTCCTGGATCATTGGGAAAAGTTGGAGCTCTTGGAGGATGTTTTGATACCGCTCCTTATTTATGGCGGTGTTCCCATTCCCCTGGATGAGAAGCAACCCCGCACATGAATGGTCTCAGGATGCTCCACTCCTGGCATGACTCATGGTAGCGCTCACCTTTTCTTCTCTGAACAATAATTTTTCCAGATGTCCCAAACCCTGAAGGGGGCTTCATCAGAGAAAATAACTTTACCTTAGCCATCTGCAGTCCGATCCCTATATTTCCTGCTGAAGGTCAGTCTGTCCTTGATGTTTTTCTTAGAGAAAAGTGGCTTCTTTCCTGGCCTTTTTGACACCAAGCCATCCCCCAAAAGCCTTTGTCTCACTGTGAGCTCAGATACACTCACAACTGCCCTCTGCCATTCTCCTCATAGCTGCCTCCTATAGGAGATGGGCCTGATGTTCAGCTGAACCACTTTGGTACCCCGATGCTTTCTGCAATTGAATAAATCTCCTTGAAGTTCTTGATGTTTCTCAATGGTCTGTGGAACCCTTTTGATACAATGCAAAGATGACGGCACGTGGCTAACAGAAGAAAACTTAAAAGCACTACTACCCTTTTAAAGCAACCCATCTGCTCTTCTATTCAGCATGACAGAGTGATATCAGCTGTCTTGTCCTTATTAACCTCCTGACCTGACGAGATCATCACGGAAAAGATTTTAGCAGGCTATTTTTTAGTGTATCTGAAATGCAGTGGCTGGAATGCAGTCATTTGAGGTCATTTTCATGAGAGGGAATGAGTTTTGAATTAATTGCAATTCATCTGATCACTCTTCACAATCTAGAGTTAAAACAAATTGCCATTACCATAAAACCGAGGCAGCAAACTTTGTGAAAACCCAAATTTATGTCATTCTCAAAACATTCCTATAATGCCAACTGCATGCGGCACACTTATTATGTTAGTTTCAAGCGACTAGATTTAGCTACATTACCCTTGCAGTTGTACTGCGAGAGTCAAGGAGTGGTCACTCTGGGTTTTTGCAGGAGGACAGAAATCATAGTTAAAAACAGTCCTCACTTTTAGTTCAGCACCTTCACAGCTAAAGTAATAAAAACCCCAGGAGATCACATCATTCCACGACAATCCCCGCTTCCTCCATGGTGGTTCAGACAGAGCAGAGATGTAGAGAAGATCACCTGTTACAGGAATCTCATTGAAATGCAAGGACTTTCACACATGAAAATTCAGACAAAAATCCAGTCTTAAAGAAGGAAACTGTTTGGAATAATGAGGATTTTGCTTCTTTGCCACATAACGGTGCTGCCTTCGTAACCGTATGACCCTGCAGTGGAAAAGAGGCCAGTGTTTATCTGGTTACAGATAAACTGAGTCTACAAGAGAGACTACATGTAAGTGATCAGTCAGTTCTTGACGCCCACGTGTTGGAGGCAGGAAAAGAATCTGAGCAAAGTTGGCAAAGCTCTGTGTTCTCTGTATGCAGTGGTCAGTAATAATGGAATGTACCTTCTGAGGCTCATAGATGTTACAGGACCTAAAGGAACTGTTGTAAATGTCCTGGCCACACCAGATACTTCAGGACACATTCGGAGGCCTTGTGCAGTCCATTCCTTGACTGGGCCGAGGTGGTTTGACACAAGACAACATCGAGCTGGTGGTTTTTAATGTGAGGGACAATTTTATTGGTATGTATGTAACATATTGTATGTATGAGTCTATGTCCTTACAAGATATAAAAACAAATGTTTTTGTGTGATGCCAATGACTTTAACACAGTTATAAATGATAAGACCATTTTTACAATGTGTCTTTAACTGGCTGCCCGGCTATGAGCAGCTTCGTTTAATCTGCCCTGAAACAAAATACAAGGTGAACTGAAACATCAGATGTGCTTCACTCCCTAAGATGATCTTGCCATTTTATACACTTTCATTTCCACCCAACTGCACCCTCACACACTGCAATTATATCTCACCCAGCACAACCCCTTTGATTCAATTATTGATTACTTAAAACTGCTTCTTAAAATTCCTTGCTTTTTGCCTATAGCTTTTTTTTAAAGGACAGAAATATGGCTTCTAACATGTAATCCAACCTTGGGTGATGGAAATAAGAGGTCACAGGGTGAAGAATATTGCCTGGAGGAAGTTAATTAATTTAGAGACATTGGTTGATTTAAATGGCTGTGCATGTTGATGATCTGCTCCGTGCAGCACACAGTACACGACTGGGAAAGCAAGGTCATGCCTATCCTGTTCTGCTATAACCTGCTTTACGAGCAAACCACATAAAACTAGAGTAAATGAAGGTAGTCTGACATTGATGGCAGGTGGACACTACACGGCTTTCAAATATCAGAATCGCTATACAGCTCACCTTACACAACAGCTGTCACCTGAGGTCTGCTGTTATGTGGACACAGTGGTGAACACTACACAAGCAGTGTGCATCGTGTGCTAAAGAAATGTAAATCCTCAGTAGTTTCGGTTTCAGCACTAATGTTTGCATTAAAACAGGGGTGTCCTTTGTCCATCCCTTCAAAATCTGAGTTGTGCACACAATGAGTGGCTACATCACATCAAGTCACATCATTAAATTAAGTTAAATTTTGTTAAATGCATTAATGACTGACTGAAATTGCACTGATTGAAAATGAGATCATGCTGCATAGTTGCATAAAATACACATTTTAAATCATAAGTTTGTGATTTTCTATTTTGGTGTCTTAGTTTGGGGTTTAACACATTATGCACAACCGTTTTTGTAGTTTCACACACTTTTATTCACCAAACAATTTAAAAGTATTTACAGTTATAGTCACACATGGTCACCCAAATTTGCCTTCATTCGAGAAGTAAATATTTTATTATTATAAAAATTACTTGTGCCTTCTTTTGGCATTGAGACTAGGATTTAATTCAGTTGGAAATTAGTGATTTTTAGCTTTTTCCCAGCTGGATTACTCTGATAATTCTTCATAGCCACCATGGTTAGGTAGGGTCTTGTACTTTGTTATAATATATGTATCATGTGTCACGTCTATAGGCTAATCTAATCCTGAGATATGAAGTCTACAGCATGTAACTGCCAGCAAAGTCTGGATCTCAGGTTCTAAGAGTTAAACTACAAGTCGTTTTTGTACTTATTAGCTGTTTCTTCATGAACAAATTAGGTCTTTAGGTCTAATTCCTAATTAATTAACAAAAAACATTGCTTTATAAGAGTCTTTAACTTCAAATGTTTGATGATATATGTATAAGCATGCATGCCTTTCAGTGCTGTATAATGTATAACATATAATGTTGAACAGAATTAGAAATGAAAATGCTATTGACTATGAGAAACATACTGGGTGAGGTTTTTTTATAGAGAAATCTGAAATTAATGAATAAATTCATTAGTTAATATTGAAACCCAATAAATAAAAATGATGAAGACCTTAGGATTCCAAACAATTATTTAATCTTTATAGAATAATTACTAAATAATAAGTAATATGTAAATGATGTGCAATTGCCTTGTGAATTCTCCCACTGTGAGACTAATAAAGGATTAATTTAGCTTATCTGAGAAAACATAGGTGTAACAAACTAAACACCGGTGAAAACACTAATGATAAGGTGGAGCAGGAGAGGGTGATGTCAGGAGCAGAAAACACTAGCTGCATTCCATTCCACTGGCTCCCTAAGCACTGTTGTAATCATGTGGTAGTGTCTAAGGGAACATCGGGTGATTAAATCCTTTCATTCGGAATGTAACACCATCACATATCGACAGCAGTCTTTGACCACTAAAGCACTGCAGTCATGTGTCATATTATTAACGTAATATTGGAATATATGTGATTTTATGGATTGCAGGTTTGTGTGGTCTTTACTTTGTGCTGTGCTGCTCGTGACAACTCCTGTGTTGTGATAAACCATTACACACTCCCTAGGCAGTTCCCTTCAAACTACACACTTTCACTCCCTGTGGTTTGGAATCTCACTTAAGATGTCCAAATTTCCTGTCTAGTCCATGTCACAGGGAACTACAGGGGTGATTGGAATGCACCAACTGTGAAATCACTTTTGACTGGGGCTAGCAAAATGTTGCAGGTTATTTATATATAACATGATGATTAATGGCTCCGTAAGAGAGGGTCTGCTGCTAAGGTCTTGGTTCCAGATGCCACAGGACACCTTCAGCAGTCTCGTGGATGCCATGCCTTGAGGTTTCAGAGATGTTTTAGTGGCATGAGGAGGACCTGCACAATACTAGGCATGTTGTTTTTATTGTATTGTCTCATCAGAGTTTGCCTTCCAATGTGAAGAACATGTTTAACAGCCAAAGGCCCATTTGGTTCTTTGAGATGTCATGGTTCTAAATAGAACTATTTCCCTTGTCTTGCACATTGCTGATCAGTCTGAAGAGTTCAGAGTCAAAGGAACGAACAAAAGCAGCGCAGCAGAAATGTAAAGCAACTCTGACGCTGCACTGGAGCTCTGTTTCCTCTAGTGTGGCACCATTACAGCCCCTCCACTGAGTGGAGAGAGAGAGAGAGAGAGAAAGGGAGAGAGACTTCTTCTCTTGCCAGCTTGTTATGGGTAGGGGAGGCAGAGGCAGACTGGAGCGAGGCAGATAAAAGCTTCCTCAAGGTGCAGCACCGTTGACTAGTTAACCCCTCGAAATTATGCCGTAGTTTCCGACTCCGTTCCAAAGTCCTGGAATTGGGTTACAAGATAATTTCACAGGCGACTTGCTTGTCTTACTTGGCAGTTCAACTGACTAATTGAAGAAGGCGATTTCCAGTCCCTGCAACTGTTTAAGGAATGATACTTAAAATCTGAGTAATGATGATAAAAGGGATTTTCAGTGACGTGGAAGTTGCCGGATTTCTCGAATATATATGAGCACATTTTCACTTTATGCAAGACCAAACATGGAGGGAGGAAAAAAATCGGGGGAAAGTCTTGGGGGCTTGGGGCTGGAAGTTCACTCCAGCTCTGTCTTATTTTGGCCGTGCAAACGAGAGGCGCGAAAATAACTTTTTCTTTCTACCCTGTCGCACAAATGTGCCAAATTGTCGCAAAAGTTTGGTGATGCCAAATTGAGCCCCCAAATTGTTTTGGATCGTGCGTGCAGCCAGTGGTGGAAGGAGTACTGAAAAAAGAGGCTCGATTCAACTAGAAGTTCTGTGGCTTTCGAGCAAAACAACAAAACTGAGCTGCACTGGCCAATTATACGACTGTAGTTAGTTTTCATTTTGTGTCTGAACTGGTATAAGCGCACCACATCGAAACTCAGGCAGGATATTGGACGATTATAAATGAATGACAACAACACTCCTACTGTCGTTATGTAGCGACTGACACACTGTAGCACAGGCTAATTATCGGCGTATGTTTTTAGGCAACTAAAGTGCCATTCAGAACAGAAACAGATGGACTTTCTGAATAAAGAAACAGTAAAATACTTTAAGGTACAAACATTGAAATATATTATAAAAAAAATATATTATTCACTTAATTATTATCCAACTTTCAAACATAATAATGTATATACAGTATATAATCGATGTATTTTATACTGTATATACATATAAATGTATGTATATGTAGTATATAAATCATAGATAATGTTTGAAAGCTGTGTTATAGTTATACTCATATTATGTGTTTATTTATATGTTTCATTTTTTGTAAAATGTCCCAAAATATTTTGCGAGTTACATATAAACAGGATTTCAGGTTGATTTTAATGATCAGTTTGGGGAGGGAGATCGAGCTTTCTGAAGGTGAGAAGTGTAAACTGTAAAACTGCCTGATTCAGAGCACAGGTGAATTTAGCTTCGGTCAGATTAATTGCATTAAGAGGGTGGATTTGAAAAGCAATGTTGACAATCAGACACTTATTGAAGCTCCTGGTATCTCTGGAGCCTCAAGAACCTCTCAATGCAGGATCCTCCAGTGGCAGCTTAAATCTGAATTTTGGCCATCCTAACTACAGCTTCCAGAGAGATACGTTTTCAGTGGGCTCAGAAATACAAATGAATGCGATGTTACACTGGCTGCTCCATTATGGAGAGAGTTCTCTGTGAATTCTCCAAAACTGACGTCAGCAAGATGGTGGCAAAATGGTGACTTGGTTTGGAATATTGGGCCAAAATATCCAAGATATGTAGAGTTCCTAACTGATCACTTCCTGACATGTAATAAGCAACTTCTTGGTTGCTTTGGATGATGTGGCCTCCATCATTTCCTCAATCCTTTTGATAACCTATGGAGCATCCAAAAATGAAAGATCTATGAAAACCGCATCTCTGAAAGGCTTTGCTGCCATCCTCAAATCAACTTCAGACAGAAATGATCAGCTTACATGTTCACTGGAGGAGAAAGTTGTTAAAGTGTCTCAAAGAAGGGTTCGTGTATTAATGTAATGTGTTGTTCTGTAATTTATCTTTTCCATTGTTTTTATTTATGTATTGTTAAAATGTACTTATTGATCGGTTCATACAGTGGTTTTGAGTCCATAATCACATTAATTATTTTCGAGCTGCTGTGACATAATCATTTGGAATGGCGTATTTTGTGTTCTTTTAAAAATACCAATTATGGCGTTGTCCTTAACACTACTTTTACTTAAAATAACATTCACACTGTGATATAAATGAGGATTAAAAAATACAATCTTACAGTTTAGAAAAAAAAAATGCATGTGCATATTAAGCTGGAACAAGCACAGCGAGAGTGAACACAAGACCAAGAATTTAATGCATGTTGATACATTTTTTGATATTAATATATATATATATATATGTGTGTGTGTGTGTGTGTGTGTGTGTGTGTGTGTGTGTGTGTGTGTGTTTTGCACTGGTAGTTTCAAAAATGTTAAATTCAGTAAATAGATGATAAATTACAGATAAATACAGACCTTTTTTTTTCAGACTCCCAATCCTTGACAGACAAACGTTAAATCATATTGCCTGCAGAAAAGTCATGTGATTAACTGATATTAGTCTAAGCATGCTGCCAATCCTGGTAGCCAGTGAAATGTCTAGAACGTCCCACCGCGACAACAATTAGAGATGAAAAATCTGTGATTTTTAAAGCTAGAAAGCACACACATTTGACACCAAGCTTGTGGAATCACTCAGGAGCCACTTACTGTGACTTATGTTACTGTCGAGAGTAACAGGGTTGACATATTGTGTTATGAGGTCGAGAGACAAAAATGATTAACAGAAGCAAAACTCATTAATTTGAGTGTTTCACTTATTATTGTGGCATAAAACATGGATATTTAATTTTTCACACACACACAGACACACAGACACAGACACACACACACAGACACACACACACACACACACACACACACATATGTAAAACATTTATATGTGTGTTCTATGAAAGGTTTTCTCTGTAAATGAAGGACCATATTTCAGCAGGAAACTGAACCTTTAAGCACTTAAATAGTATTTAAAGCTACATATAGTGCCTTGATGTTTCTGAGCATCTGGGAACCCTTAGTTCACCTCATCACCCACTTCAATCACGCAAGAAAACAAATGTTTGATGCTTCCTTCATTTCCAGAATGTTTTATATCTTGGTGTGAGTTTATGATTTACATTTTATACAAACAACAAACAACCTTAAAGAATATACCTACAGACATGTGGGGGCAACAGGGGCCCGAAACAACAGAGTGTATTCTTTAATATAAGAAGGAGAGCACAGGACCTCTGACTGTCTGGGACCTCATGGGACCTTGAATCAAAAGGCCAAAGATGAAAATCCTCTACAGATGTAAACATCAGATGATCATGAGATGTTCAGTTCCAGTGTGAAGTAGACAACAGTTACATAGTTCACAGTCCTTCACGTAATATTTAATATTTGTGGGGTTTCAACAACCGTTATATCCATCATCATTTAGCTGTCTCCCTCTCTCTCTCTCTCTACACACACACACACACACACACACACACACACACACACACACACACACACACACATATATATATATATATATATATATATATATATATATATATATTTCATTTTCTTCAATTTTTTTTGTTCTCTCTCTCTATTAATTGTTTTGACTTTTTGCCAACAAATATTGTGGAATATAGAATTAAACATCTAAAAGCACATGAACCCTTATATATTTTTAAAATCGATACAGTAAAAGTTAAAGCTGGAGATATCATATCTAAATCATAAACTGGAGATATCATATCTAAATCTTAAACTGGAGATATCATATCTAAATCTTAAACTGGAGATATCATATCTAAATCATAAACTGGAGATATTTCTAAATCATAAACTGGAGATATCATATCTAAATCATAAACTGGAGATATTTCTAAATCATAAACTGGAGATATCATATCTAAATCTTAAACTGGAGATATATCTAAATCTTAAACTGGAGATATCATATCTAAATCATAAACTGGAGATATCATATCTAAATCATAAACTGGAGATATTTCTAAATCATAAACTGGAGATATCATATCTAAATCATAAACTGGAGATATATCTAAATCATAAACTGGAGATATCATATCTAAATCATAAACTGGAGATATCATATCTAAATCATACTCTGGAGATATCATATCTAAATTATAAACTTCAGAGAGATATTCCTAGAGTATAAACTGGAGATATCATATCTAAATCATAAATAGATATCATATCTAAATCTTAAACTGGAGATATCATATCTAAATCATATACTGGACATATCATATCTAAATCATACTCTGGAGATATCATATCTAAATCTTAAACTGGAGATATTATATCTAAATCTTAAACTGGAGATATCATATCTAAATCATAAACTGGAGATATATCTAAATCATAAACTGGAGATATCATATCTAAATCATAAACTGGAGATATATCTAAATCATAAACTGGAGATATCATATCTAAATCATAAACTGGAGATATCATATCTAATTCATAAACTGGAGATATATCTAATTCATAAACTGGAGATATATCTAAATCATACTCTGGAGATATCATATCTAAATCATAAACTGGAGATATCATATCTAATTCATAAACTGGAGATATATCTAATTCATAAACTGGAGATATATCTAAATCATAAACTGGAGATATATCTAAATCATAAACTGGAGATATCATATCTAAATCTTAAACTGGAGATATATCTAAATCATAAACTGGAGATATCATATCTAAATCTTAAACTGGAGATATCATACCTAATTCTCATAGATATATCTAAATCATAAACTGGAGATATCATATCTAAATCTTAAACTGGAGATATCATACCTAATTCATAAACTGGAGATATCATATCTAAATCATAAACTGGAGATATCATATCTAAATCTTAAACTGGAGATATCATCTAATGTAAACTGGAATATCCTTATCTAAGTCATAAACTGGAGATATCATATCTAAATCATAAACTGGAGATATCATATCTAAATCTTAAACTGGTCAATGGTTCACGATATTTAAATATGAGTCGATTCTATAAATAAAGTTGTGCTTAAACTTTGTCTTAGTTTTCATAGAAAGTCGGTGTAAACAGTTTGTTTAGTAAAGTGGAGCGTTTCTATTGGTCATTTCCAAAAGTGTTAAAAATGGGCAAAACAGGACAAAATGATATAAATATATATGAGGAAAAGATGGTCAGTGTAACACAACCTGTGAGCTTATCTAACTGAGAGAATTGTGGACAGACACAGGGATGGGGACAGAGACAGGGATTGGGACAGAGACAGGAACCAGGACAGGGATGGGTACAGAGACTGAGACGGGTACAGAGACTGGGACAGGTACAGAGAAGGACGGGACAGAGACAGGGATGGGGACAGAGACTGGGGCAGGAACAAGGACAGGGACGGGTACAGAAACAGGGATGGGGACAGAGAGGGACGGGGCAGGGCAAGGGATGGGGACAGAGACAGGAACAAGGACAGGGATGGGGACAGAGACTGGGACAAGAATGGGGACAGAGATTGGGACAGGGACAGGAACAGTACTACAGTAATAAGTACGGTGCGTGAAACGCTTCTTCCCTGTCGTCAGAGAGAAGAGAGAGAGAGAGAGAGAGAGAGAGAGAGAGAGAGAGAGAGAAAGACACAGAGAGAGAGTGTGTGTGTGAGGGAGAGTGTTAGAGACAGAGAGAGAGAGAGAGAGAGAGAGAGAGAGAGAGAAAGGAGACTGTGTGTGTGTGTGTGTGTGTGTGAGAGAGAGAGAGAGAGAGAGAGAGAGAGGGCTGTGTGTGTGTGTGAGAGAGAGAGAGAGAGAGAGAGAGAGAGAGAGAGAGAGTGGGGACGGAGTGGTGGTGGTGGTGGTGGAGGTGGTGGTGTGAGTAGGAGAGGAGTGTGTGGATGAAGAGCTGAAGCTGAGCTGGAGGCGCTGAGAGCTCAGAGCAGAATGTCCCGCAGAAAGCAGAGCAACCCGAGACAGATCAAACGTGAGTTTCTCTTCATTTACAGTCCGCAGCGGATCCGACCCGGTCTCATCTGATGGTCTGATGGTGTGCTGGTGCGATGATGTGGTGGTGTGATGGTCTGATGGTGTGTGTTCTCAGTGAGAGCTGCTGATCTGCGCGGCTCGCGCTCTAAACTTATCGGCTCCTGCGCGCGCAGGTTCGGCTGATCTAAAGTGAAGCGGCTCCGCTGATCAGCCCGCCCTGCTCACACACACTGTCTCACCCTGTCTCACACTGTCTCACACTGTGCTACAGCGGGTTACAGCCTGGGTGTGAGTGTTTCAGTGTGTTACACTTTGTGTGCGTGTGTGTCAGTGTTTCAGTGTGTTACAGTATGTTTGTGTGTGTGTCTGTGTGTCACTGTGTGTCAGTGCATTTTATTGTGTGTGTCTGTGTGTGTTTCAGTGTATTTCAGTGTTTGTCTTAGTGTGTATGTGTGTGTGTGTGTCAGTGTGTGTATTTCCGTGTGTGTGTTTCAGTGTATTTCAGGGTGTATTTCAGTGTGTGTTTCAGTGTGTATTTAAGTGTGTGTTTCAGGGTGTATTTCAGTGTGTTTTAGTGTTTGTTTCAGTGTGTGTTTCAGTGTGTGTTTCAGTGTGTGTGTGTGTGTGTGTGTGTGTGTGTGTGTGTGTGTGTGGGGTGTTATTTGCAGTGTGTTCAAATCAATGAAATGACTGTTAAAATGTGTCAAAATCATTTCAATGTATGAGAACCAACAAATGAATTTAATCAATTAATGAAAGTGTCATAAAACGAACCCAAACAAGTGGTATAGAGAGCTGAAGCTGTTTTAGATAATACACGTATACACACACACACACACACACACACACACATACACACTGAAGCAGTTCAGCAGTAACATTAGCAAGCTAATGTCATAGATCTAACAAAACTAGAGCTGATTATTAACCTGCATATTACCTGTGATAATAATGAAAATACTGATTTAAATTATGAAATGATGAAAAATGGGAAACTGGCTCATTTCAACACGAATCCTTTATTATTGTGTTCCTGATGATTTAAGCAGTCGTATAAATTCATTGTATTTAAATTAAAATTTATTTTACACACACGACAGTTTTTAGACAACAAACCACAAAATGTGGTTTTTACAAAAGCAGCTGTAATTAAATAGTGCATGAAAATGAAATTTACTCAAATGAAATTTACTAAATATGACATTTGAGTTAGAGCTGGTCAGGTTGGCCAGCTGCTTCCAAAATGCCAAGGTTTCAGAGCGAGTGGGTTTCGGTTTGATCAATGAGGTGCATAAGTGTGTTTATGTGTGTTAGTAATGAATACTGTGTGAAACGGGACGGTGAACGCTTATGGTGGTGTGTGACAGGGCCTTGAAGTAGCAGGCCGGGCTCTGTGTGTGTGTGTGTGTGTGTGTGTGTGTGTGTGTGTGTGTGTGTGTGTGTGTGTGTGTGTGTGTGTTAAAAGAGAGAGAGAGAGAGAGAGAGAGAGAGAGAGAGAGAGAGAGAGAGAGAGAGAGAGTGTGTGTGTGTGTGTGACTCTCATGAATTGTTTTGAGAGACAGGTTAAATTGTCCCAGAAGGCTGCTTGACTCTGCACTGTCCTCGATCACAGCATGTGTTAAAGCGCTATTTTTGTTTTTTAAATCAATATCTGTAAGTGTGTGTGTGTGTGTGTGTGTGTGTGTGTAGTAATAACATTGTAAGTGTGTGTTTACAGTACATTTATTTCACTGTAATATGAACTTGCTGGTCAATTGCTAACGCAGGATTTTATTGAAATCAATTCCTAATTTCACTGTTGCTCAAATGGTGAATTGAAATGCATTAGCGCTGTAGTTCAGGTGTTTCAAGTTGGTTGACGTCCACTAAGATATGATCTTAGATATGAGATATGAGTAATTGTTTTGGCTGTCAGAGCGAATGAACATATTCTACCCTCTGCATGTTTTGTTGACACATAATTATTACAATGCAATAACCCCCTGACCATCTCAACATGGACACCACTTATTTTGTATCAATCTGGACATGCTGTTTGTCACATTCCATCACAGGCCTGGTTTGTTCACATGAAAGATTAAAAAATAAGAATTTAAATTCGGGTGAACACCAAAAGAACGTCATCACTGGCCCCCTCCCTGAACCCATGTTCTCCAGGAATAAAGTGAAACTAAAAAAGCCATCATTAGCATTTCCACGCCAGGCCCCATGGTGTCCTGTGCCTGCCCGTGCCGAAACAGAGCTCGGCTTTGAAAGAGAAAAGGTCACGCTGAGCCTACAGTGGTCTTTTCCAGCAGTGTGTGTTTCGGGAGGGGGGGCACGAAGAAGAAAGGCCGACTGCAAAAAAGTCAGCACGGCAGAGTCGTTCTGAAGGACAAAAAAAAAAGGTTTAACGCCCGTCCCACAACCACCAACCCCCCACCACCCTCCAGGAGCCAGCCACCCACCCATCAACCTACACCCCCGCCACTCCGTCCAACGGCATACGTTGGGGTCCGTTATCTAAAATTGTGATTTATGCAGTATTTTAATATTTTGCTTATTCTTTCCCCTTGGGCGCTCTCGGAGCCATGATAAAAAGGAGATGGTGAAAGAGCGCCATTAATTTGCTCCGATGACTGGGGAGATAGCGCCCGATAATGGGAAAGATAGGGCCGACAGATATACCATCAGAGGCCCCGATTATTACCATTAAAATTCCGGCCCAGCAATCTGCAGCCGACTGATAATTCCCCTCTCCGTTTCCACCACTTTGGATGATAGGGCAAAAAATAGTCACTCAGTGCTCCTTGATTAGGTTGCCTGGATATCCCGATAATACCGTGATAAATTATGTATTTTTCTCCCCTTGTTTTTTGCCGGGGAAACGTTACAATCTGATTCCGATTCTCTCTTTTTTCTTTCATAAATATACATTTAGGCTTCATTTTTGCTTCTTACTCCTCCACAAAGTGCAAGAAAACCTCTTACATGCCCCCCTTTATTGTTTTGTATTGTAATAAGAGTTTGATAGCAGGAAGTGATATGGGAGGAGGCTTTTTGTATGGGAGCACATACAGTATCAGTGCTATCAGGTCTATATCTCATGGCCAGCTGCTCGCTGCTGTTGTTTTAGCCCTTATCACCCACCACCTCCCCCACACTCTGCCAATATGCCAATAAATTGCCCAGGTTGTTAGCCGTTCCAAGGCAGTGGCAGTCAAATTTATGATAGAAAGTGGCGAAAATATTGCTGATGCTGGACGGATTTGCGATTAGCTGTGGATGTAGTATGATGTGTGAACTCTCTCTCTCTCTCTCTCTCTCTCTCTTTCTTCCCCTCCCTCCTTCCCCCTCTAACCTAGTGTGTTGGTGTTCAGGCTTCAGCTACATTTACACTGACGGATGTATTCCGCTGCTCTAATAGGCAGGGCAGATACACAGGTTGTTAAATTGAAACCGTGGCCTTTGGTGTAATTTGTCTGTAAAATTGCCCCCAAAGTTGCAACGCGGGGGCTGCTGAGAAGGTGGGATGATGTAAGAAGGGCCTCTCTCCATCTGTTTATGGTGGGAGAGGGAGGCGAAGCAGCCTCATGCTCGCCTTGTGCGGATCCCTGACGGAAAGGGTTGCACCGATTGAGCAGTGCAAGCTTTCGGTGTTCATGCCTTCACTGTCACACCAAAACCTCGCTGCTCTACTCATCATTTTTCAGTTTTCACGTAATGACCTGCTTTCAGAAGCCCTTCCTTTGTGTTGTATAATCATTTTGTGATGAGTGGACCCATAGTAACGGTTCAGAACGACTTGGAATCAAAGTAATATTACAGTTTACGGTTTAAGTTGAAGCGGTTGGAGCAAAATCCTGGGGTGGGTTCTTAGTCTTCCGGACTGGATTACTCTCTTCTGGGTTCATAATGTTAGTTTTCTTCTCAAATGTTATCGTGTTAGAGACAAATGGCTTTCGGTACAGCGGTAATGATAGCGTATGCTTGTTGCAGCTCAGTTTGTGTGGCTGTTTAGTTTGTGATTTACAGAAAAGAAACATTTTGTTGCCGTGTGTTAGTTTCTGTGCTTCGTGCATTTCTATGCTTTTTTTTTTCAATGAAGTGCTTCGGGCAGTTTTTCACTTTGTGTCAGAATTTCATGTAGAAAGGACCAGTAGAAATGATCCAAATGACCTGGTGTAAAGGTTTCTGTTTTAGAACTACAACAGTTGTGTTACAGCAACAGCATGTATGTTTGATAGTGAAATTACACGGAGCTTCTGGTCTTTTACAGATTATTGGTTTATTGCTTGTCATTGATTGACTAATTAGGGGTTTGCGAGTTTGAACAAGCCTGCTCTCTGACTCCTGGAAGGTGCTTACCTACTATCAAGCAATCGCAGCAGAATGCAGCCAGAGTGAGGCCTCGTAATGGGTTCGTTTGAGCATTCAGAAGAAAATCCAGGAAGAAGTCTTCTGCGGGGATGCCCGAGTCTACTGCAGATAGCAGTGTGGCATGCTGGAGTTGGATTGGTACGTTGGAGAGCTCAGTTTGAGCTCCACTGTTATAATGGCATATGTAATAGGCTGTCACTTTGACTTCATAGCGTTCACTGCGATGCTCATCTCTGCAGCCCTGAGCTGTAGTGCGCTGGCTGATGATGTCACATCGGAGCCGAGCGAGGCCTATCAGCTGACACTCAGATCGCTGGATGGGATTTATCACAGACAACTTAGAATGGTATGGCACTGGGAGAGTGTTTGCTGACTTAGCTGCCAACATGTCAGTGTGGGAGTGTGTGCCTCTGTATGTGTGTGTGCATGCGTTCACGAATGTGTATTGTCGTCGGGAAAAGAGACAGATTCCTGCACACTTTTGAGATGGAAGGGGTGGTGTGTGTGTGTGTGTGTGTGTGTGCCGCGTGTATGTGTGTGTTCAGAATTACAGTGGGTGGAGGTGCTGTGTTGTGTTCGTGTGAGGAGGCTTGTGCAGAGTAATCAAGTTTTCTGTTGGTGCTGTTTGTGGATGTGGATGGTTTGGCTGCTTCATTGTATTGTTTGACAGTGTGAGCTTGGAATATGAAACCAAGACCTTGAATCAATGGGTTGGTTTCCCAAGTCTGGGATTATGAATATTGCTGGACTGCACATTATTCTGAGTGGAGAGTCACTATTAGACTAACCTTAATTTCAGGAAAACGACCTTACGTGTTTGATTGTGTCCTCTGAGCGTCGGACTTAGTTCTCAGATCTCAGCAGACCTCCGATGTGCTTATGTGGGGGGTTTGGAGGAATCACTGCATCCAGCTTATGATGCACAACTAATGATTACGTTCATTGTTTCTTAATCTATTGATTATTTCCTGATTAATCAACCACTCTAAGGAGTATAATTCACTTTTTTTTTTTTTACCAAAATTCCATTTAAATAATGACACGAAAGCTGAAATGCACTATGCTTTGAAATTGTTGCTGAGTCAAAAGTATTGAATCAGGGCTGGGCTGTATATTATACATTTCCATATGTTAGAAGATATAAACAAGATATAAAAAGAACGTATTTTAATATCACACCCGCTGTATAGTTCACCATCTATCTGTGATTTATTCCAAAACAGCACATGAGTGGCTCATTTGTGTGGAAGTGGTTTGGTTTCCAGAGGGATACACTTAACAGAAATAGATCCTGTGCAAATGATGGGCTAGAAAATCACAATTTAAGGAGTAGCACAACTCATTTATTTCACCAGCACCAAAACTGATGCTACATGATGGAAACCAGAACACATGGTTTTCAAAGACTGTACTTGGTAGAGTGTCAACCATCTGGAAGCCAAACCACTTCCACAAAAACGGCATCAGAAGCATAACGTGACTTTTTTATTTTTATAGAAATATCTCAGTGTGTCAATATTTATGATCTACTATCCAGCTCTAATTTATGTACATTACATGTTTTCTAGATTTTGTAAGCACCATAGAAAAGACATAACATCACCCCATGCACTAATGTATCCACCAAAGGTTGACTAGATGATGTTGTTCTGGAGCCACATCATGCAGTGCCATTGGATTTATAACAGTGCATTCTCTGAACCATGTGTCTCCTCCAGGAGGTGTTCTGGTTTCCAACATCTAACCCAATATTAGCTGTACTGGGCTGATATTAGCCACAGGCTAGTGAGTTCTAATCACTGGTCCACTCTCAGCGGCTGCAGTGGACCACAGGTGTTTTGCTATCATCGATTGTGATTGCTACAGTGAAGTGCTACCTTCACTTTGTTTACCATGCTTCCCACATCAGGATCTTACTTCATACAGGCCAGTTATTAATAATATGATATAATAATGTGACATTCATAATGATGCCCATTAATTCATAATATGGTTTACATATTTTGCCAGGCTTGTTGGAGCCTCTTTTCCACTGCCAGTTTGTTCCCAGGTTCATACTGTAACCATTAGACTGTCGAATTTATAATGTTGTACAACAACTAACTTTGGAATCCATGTAATGTGCCTTCTGCATACAGTTAGAACTACACTAAAGGCATCCTCCACAGGCCAAGCTATGGTCTCCACCATAATGAAGGTGACACAAATGTGGAGCCCGTTCAGTGGATTCCTCCTGGTTTTGTGGGCCCCAGTATGGTTAGCTAACTGTTGGTTTGTAAGCATTCCATAAGCATTCCGTGTCCGTGCGGAAAAGCCACCAGAATGTTTACTCCCTGCACTCAGAACTGTTCGGCCTTGCAGTGGAAAGGACTCTTTTGTTCGTTTTCAGCCGTGTTTATGATACCGTATTTGTTTTCCCATATGTTGCAGTCCCACTTTAGCCCGGGACTGTGAGAGAGTAACAACAGGATTGTAGTCAGTAGTCTGTTCTAAAGCTCAGCATATCAGGCACAATCTGAGCTTTTAAGTTGCGTGCCCATTAGCTGCGAGCGAATTCCTTTCTTAACAAATCTCAAACATCAGTTTACAGAGAGCGAATCTCATTTGAGTGGCACACATAGAGAAAGCTCTGGAATGGGGTCTCTCACTCTTAAGTGCCGCTTTCACAGCTGCTGACGAGTTCCTCGCCAGTGTTCCTCTTAGATTTATGTCAGACCAAGGATGGTCGCTGCATGCCAACTTTCACAGTGACATCTATTGGCAGCCAATAACAGCTTGCACTGTTTTGCCTCGTCTGCGCTCAAGGAGCGTCGTTCTCATCCTAGTCGGCCTGTTTGAAGCCGCCATATTACGCTATGCAAATGTGCTTATGCAAATGGGGGCCCGGCGCAATATACAGACAATTTGTCATTTTTTATCTTGCCAGCTATTCATTTGAGATTATTTGTTATTATTGTTATTATTATCACTAGTCACCTGCTCTGCAGTGAGGGCACGTTTCACATGGAAAAACAGAACAATCCTGACCAGCTTGTTTCTGGGATGAAGCCGTCACCGGGCCTGTTGTGGTGCAAGTGATGGCAGTTTCCTGTGCTAGAAATGTAGATGTTGTGCATGTGTTTTGTTTAAAGAGCACTAGAACAGTATGGACAAGACCCCTGGAGTGTCCCCCCTCTCTCTATTTCTCTATGTTCTGGAAAACAGTGTGTGATGAAGCAGCGATGCTGGTTTCAAAAGGTGGAGGTCACTTCCGGCCATAGTTTCCTCTTTATCTTCCTTTTTCCTGAATTCTGCTGTAAAGATTCCTGTGAGTCAGAAAGCTCTCACAATACCGTCGCTGCTCCATTAAGAGGAATGGAGAACGGCTGTTGTATGTCCAGAGTTTTTAATCAAAGCACGGTCAAACTTCGAGGCTCCTTTTGTATTTGTTGACTTGAGGCAGCACAGTTTTTTGCCGGACCATTATTCAAACTTGAACAGTGCCAGTCCGTAACTTTTCTCCATCTCTATCTTGAAGGACCTAACAAGATCAAACGGCGAAACTGTGTTTGACAAATCCCTGTCGTCTCCTGGCCCCGTTTACGTGCCTGATATCAGCGATTTGTACTGAGCCGAGGGTACCAATTGACTTTCAGCCTCCCAGTTAATAGCCTTGTCTTGTGCTTGTACGGATCAATATCGGTATTAATTAATCAGCATTATCAGACGTGGGATCTGGTTTGGTCTGTTGTAACATCAGCAAAATATCAATAGGGAGAGTGGACTCCCCTGATCGCCATGGCAACTTCATCTCTCAGGTCAAAGGAAGTTTATCTTATCTTGTGAGCGGTAATAGCTACTTAGGAGAATCTAGCTTAGGCGCTAAAGATCATCGATTGGTCTTTTGTCTTATTCTTCCCTCCCTGTTTCAAGGGTGGGGGGTGGGAGTGGGGCATGGGGGCTGCATTACCAATCCCCCAACAGAGATGTGAGATTTAAATATTGATGCTCAAAGGCCATTTACGGAGGAGCCTGGAGTGGAGCTTCGGCTCAAGTACGTCCTTTTAAAACCCAAACAAGGCACTTGCGTCTGTAGGTGTGTGTGTGTGTGTGTGTGTGGGTGTGTGAGGGTGTGACTGTGAGTGTGCTTGTAGAGACCGAATGTATGAACTTATGAACTTCCATTCTTACACCCGATCAAAAGTGACATCAGTGAGACTTTCAAAAATGAGTTAGGAAATTAGGTTTTGTAATGTTATGTATTATATAATGTTTTGTAAAATTGCCGTTTACACTCAAAAATAAGAGAAAAGGCTCATTTGCTGTAGGTACCTTTGTCTGCATGGCTGTTTATTTTTTACAACTATGGCCGGAACAGTTTTGATTCTGTCAGTCAATCTCAGTGAGAGATTCTTCATGTTATGGTTTTGTTTTTAGGATTTGGCCAAAAGGTTTTATGTGTACAGACAAATTAAAGCAGCCTGGTCCCAAGAAGAATTTGTACATATTACACCTGTAGTTTGTTTGCTTTGGTCTGAATCAGTTAACAACTCGGTGAGCTTGGAGCACTTCTCCGGATGCTGTGGATCGTTTTCACTCAAGGAACAGTCAAAGCGAACTGCTCCATAGTTTGTTTGGGACAGAAACAAGACTGAGAACCGAGAATGAAAGTGAAGCAGGGTTTGATTTAAACCCTGAAAAAGAATTTATATGAATGAATGAAAATGAAATAATGAAATACACAAAGAAATATGAACATTCGGTGTCGTGAGTTAAGGCTGATCAATAAGATGCTTTGTATGAGGCAACTCGGTTGCATTGACAGAAGAAGCAGAATTACTGTAGGTCTGTACGACTGTTTCATTTTGTAATATGGTTGGAAGAGTTCAGATATTGTCAGCCAGTCTAGGCAGGGAGGGTTTCTTCATGTTGGTGTGCTGCTCTTAGTGTTCAACCAAACTGTTGGATGTGTGCAGACAAATTGAGGAGGTGAGGCTAAAGTTGGTCAGGCTAACTTTTCATGTTTTTTTAATGAAAGCGCCCATCTGTCTATGCGAGCGTCAGAGAGCCCTGAGGACATTCCTGTGCACTGACAACAACCAGAAACACACACACACACACACACACACACACACACACACACACACACACACACGCACACACACACACAGATTTCACGTCTGTAATTTTGCTGCATTTGCAATGTTACTTTGACTCATCTGTACATATTTTTAGTGCATTTCTGAAAACAGCTCTTATATGAAAACCCATCATGGGATCATAACAGTGGACATCTCTCTCTCTCTCTCTCTCACACACACACACACACACACACACACACACACACACACACACACACACACACACACACTCTTTCCTAGAGATCCCCAGACGTAGCCCAGTTTGCTGGTAGGTTCCAACAGTCGTATTCCTCATCATCCACACAACAGTCCTCTTGAGAATGGAACACAGAGATGCTTGCAATCCCGTTTTTTTTTCTTCTTCTTCTTCTTCTTCTTCTTCTTTTTTCTCCCTTCTCCTACTCCTCTTGCCTCAGGGACACAATTGCCTCATTTAACATTCTGAGTTTGGCCCTAGCCGAAAGGGGCAGCAGGCGGAGAGAGAGTGAAAGGGGGCCAGCACACACATCACAAATTCAATCATTTCACTCTTGCATTCCCTTTCACCTCGACCAGTCCATGTGCAGCCACCGCGGCGATACGGCTCAATTAAGTGTGTTTTCGTTCCTCTGTGAGGCTCGCGGTCACGGCGGGAGTGTTATTATGTTTTTCTTTTCCTCTTCTCTCTCTAACTTGACTGGTACCTTAGCATGTAATGAATATGGATATTGGGTCCTGAGCTGATTTGGCTTTATGACCAGGTGTGGGACACGACAGACCTGAACAAACACACACGGGCACACCGCACACATAAACACACTCTCTCGGACACACACACACACACACACACACACACACACCCTCACACTTCATTTCATCCTCAAAGACAGTCAGGGAAGGCAGCAGATCCTTTGAAATGGAGTGCTACATCTGGTCGAAATCAGCAGCTACTGGTTTTAATCCGGCAGTGATTTCAGAGAGTTCCATTCAGGTTCTCTGTGTTCCACTTCTGACCGCTGACACTTCCTTTGCTTTTTGACCTCCGCTTTGTCACTGCATAAAAACTGTCTTTTGGTGAGGTGGACGTACATTTCTCTGACTTTGAAACGCGTCGACCCCCATTGAGAGTAAGCTGATTGCCAGGATGTTCGAAGTTTCACTCTTGGCAGGCATTAGCGATGCTGGCGCATTTGTGAACGTTAGGGTTTGAGGAATAAAAAGCAGGACGTCGGACATTTCCTCCGGTATTAGGATGAACCACCCCCAGACTCAGCCCATTAAGGAAGAGGTACTGGGGAGGATTATACGACAAGCCTCTCATTTCAATTTGTACATCAGCATTTTCCCGACCCAAAAATACAAAGCAGACACCGTCTTAAGAGCCGGCCGGAAAATTACACATGACAAAGCCCTGGCAAGTAAACAGATCAACAATTTATGTCAGAAGGGTTAGGAATACTGTACAAACTCCCGAACAGGGCTTTACAGTCGGGTTTTGATCTGCAGAAGACACACATGGGTTTGACAGAACTGCTCATGCTAATAGTATAACGATTTGACAGATCATTAAGAGACTATAATTATCTCTGTATGCAGTGGAGTACAGTCCTCACTGTGCAGTTCCAACTCTCTGCTCAGTTGAAGACCCAGAGGAACCCAGAGGGAACAAGAACAGTGGCATTAACGGAATTTTAATTTAACCTAGCAAATTCATGAATGTTGTGGAATTGTTCGTTTCCGGAAAGACTGTTGTAATTAAATATTACAGGTAAATATTGTTGCACTGCTTAATTGAATTGTTCAAATCTGAGTCAATACAAAGTCGTTCAGAGCGGTTTGATGTAAAAGGATTTCGATGGAAAGAAAGTTTCATAAAAAACAAAGCCCAGGTGTGAATCACGAATACAGGCACTTTATTTACGATCCAACAGAACCAGTCAAGCTACGCGTGGTACATTTTTGGTTGTAAGGTTGTAAGGGTTTTTTGGGACACTCCCCCAAGCTTAACAATCACAGTGTGGATTACAGTTTTACTGCTGAGGTTCATTTTTAAAGTAATAATTTCCTCAATCTGGACACAGAATCACAGTGAAAACATACAGACTGAGCAACTCAGACTGTCACGTGAATGATGGACAGTAAAGACGGCACCACGAGAGCTATAAGGCAACACAGTCAGCAAGAATCAATAATGATAGATCATTATTTGATCAAAATCAAGGTTCGTTATGAGTTGATAGTAATGAATCTTGAAATTTTTGGATTTTTTTTTGCCTTACAAGTATTTACCCTTCTGAGACTGCAAAATAGCATTTGTTACATTATTTTAATTTGTGAAATTCACTTTGTAGAAAGTCTAAAAACATGCATTTCTTTTAAGGATTTGAAAGATCAGAATGTACATGCAGAGCATTAATGTCACCTTAATAAAAAGCTCAAACATGATTCCAGTGATTAAAATATGATAAAGATAAGGTCATAACAGCTACCTACTGTACTTGTGTTTATTTATTACTGTAAGCTGGTGTTTTTGTTGTTTACAGGCTGTTTACAGTAGTTTTAAATCTTTTTATGATTAAAAAGTCCTTTTATTTTTTTTATTTGTTTAAAGTTTGGTGCACATTTTCGCCATCTTCTCCTTAAAGCCGCTGGAACAGGAAAACAACTGGGTCAGGTGATAAGGGGAACAGCTGAAAAAGCTTGGTGATAAAAAAGAGGGAAGAGCTGATTGATTGATGCCTGGTTCCACCTCCGTCACACACGTTTGACAGTTCGTTTGGGATCTGATGATTCTGCGTCTCAGATTGAAGTGGAGAGGCAGCTAGGCAAATAAGAAGGACAAGAAGGTCACAGACATCTGTCTCCCCTGCACCCCCCACCCCCACCCCACCACCAACCTTCATTTCTCCCTGTCTCTCTCTCTCTCTCTCTCTCTCTCTCCTCTTCTCTCCACTGGTCCACTTTTGACGGCGTTCTGGAAGCTGACTGTGGCAGCGTGGCGTGCCACATAGTGCAGAATCAGTCACAGCAGATTTTTCTGCATTTCCAGATATATTTCATTACTCGTTGTCACAGTGGACGTTGCATAAGCAGTGCCATGTAGGTGCTTTTCTCTGGGCTCTTTGCCTTGAACTAATGACATGCAAGGAACCTACCATATGTGTAAGAGACGTGTGCTGGAAAATGCATTAACAACGTGACTGTTTCATAACTCATACTTCGCCTGTAGCAGCATTTTTCATTGACAGCTTCATACTTTCCTCATCAGCTCAAAAGTCTCCCTTTTCTCTAAGTGGAACCATCGTCATATTAAATGGGCACATCATCTTGTATTTACCACCTTAGAATCAAATCTATTCAAACGGCCCCATTATCTCCACACATGACAATACCCTCCACTGTTCTCGCCTACATGAATCAAACTTTATCATTAAAGGACCGTTTTAAAGCAAAAAAAGGTTGCTTCACAGATGCAGTCAGTCAAAGGAAGAGTGGTCTCACGAGGACCGTTTGAAGCGTTCGATAGCGAACATTTGTCTTCGCTTGCATCTTCAGGTGTTTCTCACACAGAGGTCTTTGCCAGGGTCCCAGGTGTCAACGATGAGTTGTCTCATGAAAGAATCCTGCTGAATGGACTGGAAATGAATGACTCTCACTCAATTATCTCCCAAATGTTCCCTCATGTGATTGCAGCTCGTTATGGGCATGCCCAGACTGTGTTCATCTCACCATGTTTTAAAGCTGTTTCATCTCCACACAGCTCGCTCTCAGCCTGCAGCTGGCGTTGCTGTCTTATCGGACCCATTTTTTCTCCTGTTTTCTTTATTTTAAAGGGCGTTCATATATTTCAGTAGCCTTTCATTTGCATCATAGTCTTCTAGTTTTCTTTTTTTTTTTTGATTAAGATGTTCAAAGACATTGCAAAACGTCCGTTAAGTCGATAGATATGACGTGCTGGGGAGAGTGCCTGAGTGCTTGTGCTAGATCATCGATCTGTGAATATGTAGCATTCACGTTCACTTCAGGGATATCGGTGTCCATGACGATGGTCCTCATACCTGTCGACCAATCAAAAATAAGCGTAAAGTATGTTGAAAACATAACTTAAGCATAGGTTTTTCTGCTTGTTCCACGGCGATGTCTGAAATTGTCTGGCACAAATCATGACATTAAAAAAACATAAATTATGGGCTATGAATGAACAGTGGTTTGAGTCAGAGGACTTTGGTCGGAATAAATTCGTGACTCCATTGTTGACACGATCAGGTGCTCTGGATGGGTGAACATGTGTCTCCTGAGCTGGACCAGCAGAGTCCACGCAGAGCTGGCTGAGTTTTTTTGTCCAGCACCTAGCAACGTATCATCAGTGGATCCTGCAGCCCAGACCCTAACACACCATGCATGGCTTTGTGGGGAAGGCCTGCGCTGAAGACGCCGTCTGGGCAGCGGGATAGCTCCGGGCCTTTTCCGCAGTCAGTGGATTAGAAGTGGCCTGCTTTCATGAGAAACACACACACATACATACATATACACATACTGACACACACACTCACATACCGGTGTGAAATCAGGCCCCCGCTCCTCGCTCTTCTGTCAGCTAAAGGCTAAAGCTTCGCTGTGGCCATCTGTGAAATCCTCCTGCTCTGTGTCTAAGTGGAGCTCAGATCCCAGCGTTCTCTCCCAAGAGCCGCTGAGGACGGGGAGAGAGAGAGAGAGAGAGAGAGAGAGAGAGAAACAGAGAGAGACAGACAGACAGACAGACAGACTTTTATACTGCTTGCTTTGAGCATCCTGGCCAATCCCGGTTACAGCTGACTGCTTCTGTGGATGTTTTGATGAGTCAAAATGTTCATGTAGTCCAACAGAAGTGATTTATTTTTGTTCAAACAGTGTTAAAACTTTGTGCATTGCTTGGTCTCCAAAGTATGATCCAGCATATCATTGCTGTCATGCAAATCATATATTTCCAAAAAGTTTAACTGTCAGTGCAGGTTAACGTGAGGGGACATTTCTATTGGTCATCATGAAAATGACCAAACAAAAAGAACAACTGTCAGATTCACATGTGAAAAAGGTTTTTACATGACAGTGAATTACATGTTGCAAGACAAGGATATGCAAAGATATAATCACAGTACTGGTTATATATCCGTATTGCACAGTCCAGTCCAAATCTGAAACAGACTGTAGTCACGTCAGCCAGCACATGGAAGCTTAGCACTGGCAAAACACGTGTGCAAACCTCTGTTTATTTTGACGTTATGACCCGTTGGACTTGTTTGATGTGTTGTCTGTCTGTGGCTTTTCCTGTTTAAACTGATAAATGTGACATTTAATGTGAATTGAAGGTTTTTTTTAAATGTTGGTAAAGGGTGGAGGGATCTGTTTCTCTCTCCAAAAATAAGCACATCATCAGCTGTGCTTATGATATTATTTGCCCAAACCTCACAGATATACAGAGATGAGTTGCTTTTGTTTTAAAAATGTCAAGTTTCTTTTCTGGACACTTTAGGACACTGTCAAAAATCAGTATTTCCAAATTGTCCTTCTCTGAATTGTTGAGACTGTTATAACCGATATGGGAATTCAGCCCCAGTCTAAGTGGGAATTATCGGGTTTGAGCACTGCACACCATTATGGAGCCAGTAGAGTATAAAATGATGGGTGGTGTGCCTTTGTCCCTTCTAAAAAATCAGTAGGCAACAGATTTTTAACAGTTTGTTGTGTTGTTAAAACAATTTCACAGCAGCTACACCTGTATTCACATTTCAAAGAGCAGCAGACTTTCATAAATGAAGTTTCTCATTTAACATAACGTTTTTCTGAATTGAAGAGTGCAAAACTTTCATTTCTATGGTTAGCTTAATTTTTTGTTTTGTAAATGAGATGCTGTCCTGGAGGTTTCCTTAATCTTATGCAATCCCACGAAACAGTTTAATGCAGTTGCCTCGTTTTTGTTCCAGAAGGAACCGTGGTGCTCTGACTTTGGAGGATAGCATTGCCTTTCATGACTCTAGCCATCATTTCGCAGAGCACACACTACACTCTGCCATCCTGCGCTTCCTTCTTTGCCCACAAATTGACAATTTGAAAGTCAATGCTAAGAACCTCTAGCTCCCAGCGGCCGTATGCACGAGTGGACAAATGGGTCTCTCCCAATCAGCCTGTGAGTGATGAACTCAGTATCCCCTTGATTCCCCCCCAGCCCCCCTCTCTTTCTTCCTGTGGCTTTGGAGTTGAGATGTGAGCATAATGTCTTGTGATTGTGTGGCATTTCGAAGGGGCTGGGGGGTGGGTGAGGTGGGGTTGGGTCTTGGAAAAGACAGACCCTCTGCTTTGCCAAAGCATCATCTCCCCATCCCCTCACCGAATCAACGCCATCGATGGCCTCATCAGGGATGGAGCGTTGATTGCTTTTTGATACCCCTCCAACATGGACCAGCTCCTGCATACATTAGCCAATTAGAACGCGGGCCTATGTGTGTTTGTGAGTGTGAGAGTGTGTGTGCGTGTGTGTGTCTGTGTGTATGTGTCTTAGCACACACCCCTTTCTCCTTAGTGTTGGGCTGATTCCAAGTGCCCTGACTGAGGCTTATGAGTGTGTGTGACTGTGCCCTTGTTCAGGAGCCAAAGTAGCAAGAGAGGCTCTGTGCAGTCACTTACAGTACAGCTCTACCACTGAAGAGGCTTTAGTCCTGAACATGATCCTAATTCAAGTAGTGTTACTCGTGAGTTTGAAGGCCGTAGCTGTTAATGTAGCTCAGTTTTAAATCATGAGGCAGCCTGTATTTCTGTGTAACCCTTTACATAATCAGACCTGATGTCTCAAAAAAGTCCTGAAAATAAAGGTTGCTAAATACGTCTGGGCTTCTACCTGCAGTGCTAGGAATGCATTTTAATGGGTGTAGAACCTTCAGCTCAGGGGTCACCAACCCTGTTCCTGGAGAACCTCCCTGCAAACTTTAGATTTAACCCTAAACCACCCCCACCAGATCCCACTAATTACAGCCTTCTGAAGTTCTTGATTGGCTGAGTGAGGTGTGTTAGATTCGGGTCGGAGTTGGAGGAAGATGGGTTGGTGACACCTGCTTTAGCACCTGTTTGTTTGTTCTTTTCATATTAAAATCATTACCATTACGTTCCTTATTTTTTCTTGCCTGGAACATATAGTCCTATGAATTCTTTCTTGGGTATAAACATTTAGTCTATATTGATACTCGCTAATATGTAGACAATGTCTCAAAAATGTCCTATAAAAGATTTTTAAGTGGTTCTTGGAGACATGGAGTTCTAGCAAAAGCTCTTAATGTGTATAGAACCTTTACCTTAAGCTGATTTCTATGGGAGTTCTAAGGCAATGAACTCACCTTTGTCGGCTGAGGCCTGAAGCCGAAAGTGTTCATAATGTTAATGATTCTTGTGAAACCGAGTCTTGGATCAATTCCACCAGCAGCCCTAACAAGAAACCTCTGTCCATTGAAGGGCTGAAGGCCCCTGTCTCTGATGAATGGCAGACCAGTGGAAGGCTGAGGTTGGAAATAAACGTGAATGCTTCGTTTGGAGTATGCAAATGAGCTCTTTGTAATTGGTGGGCGTGACCAAGAGGAGGAGAGTCTCTTAATGAAGCATTGCAAATGAGTAAACGATATCAGAGGGCCTGTGATTGAACATTTCCACACTCGTTTGATGGCGTTCCTTACCATAGGGATGAAGAGAACATTTTTTTATTAATGTGGCCACTCATGTATCTGAACAGCATGTAGAATTATTTCTCCAACAGGGGGCTGTTTCTGAGTACCGGGGCTCTAAGTGACATCCTTTGTGGGGGGCTCACCTACCCCGATCACATGGCTTTGAGGGCTTGTATACCTCAAAATAGTGCTACTGGAAGATCATGTGGAATCAAATGGAAATATCTGATTAAACATTAAATCCACTAAGTTGAAATGGTCTCTTTGGTGATGTCATAGGTTTGTCCTGGGCTGCGGTCCTGCAGAACAGAAAATGATCAGTAAAGGGTTCCTTATGGATGATGCCACACACAAGCTAAAGCTGGAAAGGCTGAATGGTGTATTTAACTGGCTGATCCTTCTATAGTAGACAAGAGAGAGCGACAGCGTCACAGCCTTCAGGATTCCCTTCGAAACAGTCCACATTAGCACGGTCAGATACAAACATCTCCATATCTCAGTGTTTGCTGTCCTTTACTTTTTGACATAATGTGAATTTGACAGTTCCTTGTCATGTCGTGATGAATGGACCAATAGGAATGATCCAACATTGATTTCCACTGACAGTGGAAATGCTTTTTTTGTCCTCTCCTGTAAAGTTGCTGTTTTGGAAATACGAGGCCCTGATTATACAGCACCAATAATCATGGGCTCCTGACACTTTGGAGCTCTAGGCTGTGCAACTGCTTTTACCACCTATAACAAGAATTGACGTGTGTGAAAGGAGCACATGACATGGCAGAATGTTTTTCATTGATTTGATTGCACTCAGCATCACGGACATGCTGTCATAATTAATGTGTTAACACTTTTGACAAACCTGGAAACTTATTTCCAAGTTCAGTCCCAGCTCCCTCCTTTAATTCACTCCGTTTACAGAGTCCAGTGAGGCGGTATTAGCAGTTTCATATGGTGATTTAAACACTGTGCCACTGGTCGAGGCCAAGATGGTGCTTCTGCTCTGTTCAGAAGGTAGATTACATTGTACATGCTGAAATATGGATTAAATCTCATAACTAACTCTCACTCTCACTCCCCTCTTGTTCTCTCTCTCCCTCTCTCGCTCTCTCTCTCTCTCATGCACACACACACACACACACACACACACCCACACAGAGCTGCTGTTCCTGTGCAGCATAAATTTAGCATGTGCTGCTCTCCTACCTGGATTAATCCATCCATTTATCTTTTCACAAGCTATCGAGACTGAATATGAATAGAAGAACAGAAAAGGTGTGTTAATGTTATGGCTGATATACGTGTGTACATGCCATATGTTTTGGATAGAGGGATATAAGGTCCCCGTACTTTTGGGCTAAGAGAGATCGGAGATCATCTAACATCCTGACCTCATTATCAATATACTGTATGCAATCAAACACACACACACACACACACACACACACACACACACACACACACACACTACACTATATATATCTGCTCTGTGAGTCCCTGGGAATATCTATGAATGTAATGGCTCTAGAACCCTGTTGTGAGCCATCTATAGCCTGGATTGCCAGTTCTGTAAGAGTCGCAAGCCCTTTGCAAAATCTTAGGTAGGCATTATCCTGCAAATCGTGGAGGAAGCCTGGAGCACATTTGTTTGCAAAGAGATGTCCTGTTGGATTTGTCAACTGCATACGTGTACAATCATCTCACCGTCTTCACGTTTGTCTGGAGAAATTACACTGATAATCAGCCTTTTTGGATTTCTTCCCTCTGTTGTATAATGCAGCTTTGACTTTGTGCATTGTAATGACTTTCCTGTAAAACAGCCACGTTTAAGTGTGTGCAGTGCCTGTGTACACACACACACACACACACACACACACACACACACACACACACACGCTTGGTTACTTTTCTCCATCAGACGGCATGTGCAGTCCCCTGCAACCTGCAAGGTCTGGCACTGTGCAGCGAGTTGGAATAAAAAAAATAAATAAAAAAAAGCCCACAAAGTGCAGCAGAGGAGAGGCTTAAACAGAATCCACACTCCTGTTTCTCCGCTAATCTTGACACTGATCTTAATTCCAATAAAGTGTTTTCCCCCCTTTTTTTTTAAAGAACAAGACCAGATCCCAAGAACACTCTAGTGGCATTTCTGTAGTCATACTTTACTGGGTATCATTTTAGATAGAATGTAATCCTTGACTGAATGATGTATATTGACCAATATTTTTCTTATCAATAACAGTGCACAGGTCTAGAGTCCTTTAAAATACGGTGCGTGTGCGTGTGTGTGTGTGTGTGTGTGTGCGTGTGTGTGTGTTGCGTGTGTTAATCGAGAAAGAGGGTTATTTAGTTTTGATCAGTCAAAATGAACCAGTACAGTAGATAGGATTAACCACAACCAAACTTCTAGGCGTTTTTCTAGAAATCCCTCGAAGAATATTATCTGACTCTCAAAAACCTGTTAGATCGAGTTTTTGGTCGCATTCGTCTTCTTTGCTTTAGATAACCTTCTCCTTTTCTTCCTCCGACCATTGATTTGTGAATTTCTTGGCTTTGCCTAAATGCAGCCTGGGCGATCGATTCTTCACAGTCGAATGATTTCAAAAGGATTTTAAATATCAGTCAAATCAACATAGTTGTTGAATCAATACTAGATTGATCTCTTAACAGGTTTGATCTGGAGCCCTGCGTGTAGCTCCATAAATTAGCAGTTTTGTACTTGTTAGTAACAAGATTTAACTGCGCTCATAAATACTCAGATTTGCGTTTGATTTTCCTCGTGGCGATCAGCGTCAGTAAAGTTACTAACTCGTCAGAAGCACAATTCCCTGAAAAAGAATCAGTGTGAGCGTTTGCTGGCCAATTCAAAGTATTCAAAGTAGGCAGAGGTCTGCAGGAATTCCTTAGTTCACAAACATTTGCAGTGTGTTTGAACCTGCACTTTTTGTCTCTCATTTTTAAAGACCGACCAGCCTGTGACCTGCAGTGAGTGAATAGCGGTGAATGTCAGTGTGGGTGAATCTGAGCTTCACTAAGATCGCAGGCCCTGAGATGTGAATTTGGAGCTTTGGATCAATCCGGAAAGTGTAGTTTAGGCTTCGTTGTTAAGCTGGATTTATGATTATCTTCCACTATCCAGAGCAAATGCAGGGCAACAAACCCCATATTTTGCATTCTTCATGGATCCACGAAGGTTACAAGATTATATTTGCTGTCCGACTTTATTCATAAAAATATGCATGTTCAGATACAACTCCCAGCCAACTTAATGTGGGCTGCCACACACATCTCCCATTGGTCCTCGCGTCAAGCAGCGGTGGTCATAGCGTTCTGCCACGATGTCTTTGTGAGTGCAGTCTGCGCCCAACACAGAGGCATTTTTCAAAGCAGGAAGGTGAAGTCACCCGGACCCATGTTTGAGTAGGGAACCTGATGACTCAGGAAACTCTGTATCAAATGCTGAAGAATGAGCTGGTGCTTTATGAGCAGTGAGATGCCCACTGCCGCTGCCACAGGTCCGGCTGTTTTGCCCAGTCACAGTGTTTCCTGATGAGCACAACACACTTTAATGTAATCAGGCTTCCTGCTGAATGGGAGCAGGTGGTCAGAGAGGACCTTACGTGCAGAATGCGATGGAGCAACTCTGAGCCATCTCAGAGAATATGCTCCAGCCTATATTACAAATTTACAATATGAAAAACTAACTAACAAACAAAACAAACAAACAAACAAAAAAAACGAATCATTGTACCCAGCAAAGGTGACAACATAATTTTCTTGACAGCTGTGGTTGTTGTATTTGTGCTTCTTTTAAATTAGACCAAGGAAGCCTTATTGCAAGTATTAATGAGTTCCTGATTATTCAACATTTGTGCTCAATGCACTAAGGCTATTTAGTTTGAATCGTACCCTCACCATCCACCCTCACCATACACCCTCACCATCCACCCTCACCATACACCTTACCATACACCCTCACTAGACACCATCCACCCTCACCATCCACCCTCACCATACACCTTCACCATACACCCTCACTGCTCCCACCATACACCTTCACCATACCCTCTGTCATGCACCCCTCACCCTTGCTCTCACCATACACCTTCCTGTACACCCCTCATCATCGCATACACCTTCACCATCGCCCCTCATCGCCACACCCCTCACCTCGCTCCACCATACCCCTCACCATACCTCTCATACACCTTCACCACACATACCCTTTACCCTCCTTCTATCACCCTCACATACACCCCTCACCCTTACACCTCTGCCCTTACACAGCCACCATCCACCTCTGCCACCTCACCGCCACCTCACCTTGCACTTCACCATCCACCTCACCAGCCACCCCTCACCATACACCTTCACCATACACCCTCACTACCTGCCTTCTGCCACCCTCATCATACACCCCTCACCATACCTCTCACCATACACCTTGCCACACCTCATCGCCACACCCTTTGCTTCACCGCCCCTCATCCTGCACCTCACCATAAACTCCACCCATACCCCCCTCTGTGCCTCTCACCATACACCTTCACACATTACACACCCTCACCATACACCCTCATCGCCACACCTCACCCTTACACCCTCACCGCCACTCTCTTATACACCCTCATCACCTCCCTCACCTGCCACCCTCACCATACACTCTCACCATACACCCTCACCATACACTCTCACCATACACCCTCATCATACTCCCTCACCATACACCCTCACCATACACTCTCACCATACACTCTCACCATACACCCTCACCATACACCCTCATCATACACTCTCACCATACACTCTTTTCTTTCTAACCTTGTCAGTCGGTGACTGTTAGAGGCAGTTAGAACTTTGCTCAGGATCTATAACCCCCATTACTTTCGTTCTTCGTGGCCCAGTCTGCTTTGAATCACATTTCTCTTTTCCACTATTCCTTTCCCATCTCTAGCTTTTTGTTTTCCACACCCAGCACATCTTAGCACAAGGGAAGAGGCTTAGCTTGCTGCAACGTTGTGCGATTGAGGAGCTACGGGCGAGGCCCAGCTCTTGCTGAGAAAGGTGATGTGTCTGGTGGATTTAAGGCATAGAAAGCTTTTTTAATGCCATTATCATATGGGTTGGTGTGAAAGAGGAGCCTTTTCTCTTAGCGAGCACCCTCACCAACAGAGAGAGAGAGAGAGAGAGAGAGAGAGAGAGAGAGAGAGAGAGAGAGAGAGAGAGAAATTAATAGGAGCCATGAATGACCCACAGAAATGCTGCCTAAAGGAAAAGAAGAGAAAACTTCTTTTCACAAGTCAACAATGTCACTGATTTGTAAGATATTTGTGGAGGAGTTTTTCCAAACTGTATCTTTTCAGTGAGTCAGAGGTTAAAACTGCACTTTTTGGTAAGCGGATGGTTAAATATGAGAAGTAACTGTAACTGTAATATTCCAAAATCTGCCAGATGTTCTTTCGAGCTATGCATATGTGTACACTATAGAATAATATTTTACCAGCTTAGGAAAAAGAATTCCCTGAATGGCTATTTAGTACTGCAATCATATAGTTGGTTCTAGCTCATTTACAAATAAGTTAAAGATGAGGTTCTGCTGGTTCTGCTGGTGAATAGTTTTCTCTATCAGTATCGGATCCTTTTTGGATGTTGGGTGTGGTATGTCATATCTTTTTGAGATCTTTTTGAGTAAGGGTCCAGAGCTTATCCAGAATCGCTGGGCGCCAGGCTGAGCCCCCTGGCAAGGCCTGACTAGTCCATCTCAGGGTTGGACGATACATTGCAATTTTTGAGGTCACCCCTTCTAATGAATGCATCAGCTACGTTAAGTTGCATCCATTGTCGGCACATGTGTACAGATGCACACACGAGTATTGCCGATAGAATAGGTCTCGCTGGAGTAGATAGACATGAACCTGATAACACCAGTAGACAGTAGAGACAGTTGCTCCACTGAAAGCAGCATTTTGAATATTCTTGATTTTGGAGCAAACAATAAAAGAGCAGGTGTCACACTACTTTGGTCCGTTCAGTTAGTATTAATATTTAGAAACAGTTTAGTACATAACAGTTTTAGATCACAGGTACAGTGTTCTTTCACCTATTCTTGCTGTTTATTCACTGTTTATTAAACGAGTCTTCTCCGGAGCCAGTGTATGAAAGCTCAGGATACCCTCCCTTTTCATCACAGCAGTTCCCGACACCTACACCCACTAAAAGCCCAGTAATTCCCCCGCTGGAATTACCAAAGGAGCCAAGCTCCTTCAGCAGACGAGGACGCGGGGGTCTAGTAGTGCGCCGTGTTCAGCCCGAGTGTTTACATGTGGCCTGTCCCTCAGGATCGGCTCGTCTGGTTGTCACGCTTTGCGGAGCGCCACCACTGCCATTGTTCTACCACTCTGCCGATTGCTCGGTGGAGAGGGGGGGGGGAAGAAAAGCAGGAGGAAAAGAGTGACATTATCCTCGCCGTCTTTGATGGCGTCTCGTGTTTCGGTGCTAGGTAATCTCCCCCTCTAATCTCTCAGGCTGATAGAAATAAACAAACAGCAGTGCAAATGAATGAAAGCACATGGGTGAACAGAGGGAGGATTATGGTAATTTTGGGGAGGGGGATAAGTAGAGGTGTTTAAAACATGGCTGTTTTAATAAGGTAGATGCTCCTTGCAGCCCAGGGAACCACATGTACACAGCTTTGCACGGAAGGCTGTTACATTTAGCGTCTAGTTTGGAGGTTTGTTTGTTTTTGCGTCTTTGCTATTGAGAGTCTGACAACCTACAGCCAACATTACTGATCACATTGCGTGCTTTATGTCCCTCCGAAAGATTTTTCCAGTTAATTTGTCTTGTGATTGAAGCCGTAGCAGAGAGTAGCAAAGCTCGAGCTCTGTTTGAGTGATCTGGCTCAGTGTTTGATAAGGTAACCCGTTCAAATTTTCTGCCAGTGCAGGAAAAACCTCACACGGTTGAAATGTGCTCTATTAGACTTTTTTGACAGCTTAAAAAAAAATCCCTATCTGGGATTTCAAATGGTGTTGCTCCATGATGCCAACTTGATGGCAGAGATGATTTTCTCTAACCTTCCTCGGCGTCCAGATTTTTTTTCGGAAACTCTGAAATCAATTACGGGCCTGCGGCCGAAATGAAAGGCGAGGCGCTCCGCAACTTGAAAGTCGGCCTGGCTCTGCCTTTGACTGGGTGCATTACAAAGGGAAAAGGAAATCACATCGCATACCTGATCCTCCGAAAGCAGCTACCCACCACTTCCCCCCTTCCCCCACACTTTGAAATGGCCTGCTGGGCCGTGTCCAGCCTGGCACGCGCGGCCGGGCATTGATGGTGCAGCCCCTCGGGCACTGCCGAGACTTGGCCCGAACGTTGTGGTCCTGGGCCCGTATCGCTGGGCACTGGCCCATCCGCTGGGAGCTCCTAAGCCATGCTGTCTGAAGGAGAAACCTACGGGCTTGGCAGTGCTTAGCACGTGGACGGGCCGCTGATGCTATCGCCCTCAGCCACCCAACATGCATATACAGACACACGCCCACAGTCCGGCATGCCGAACTTGGCCCAACTGACCTAAATGACCGCGCTTCACACACAATCCCTGTCTCAGAAGTTTCAAAACTACCACAGTTTGCTTTGTGCGAGTTCTTGTCACCAATCTATTTATTTATTCATTTATTTATGTTTTTAATGTGTGTTTTTTTTCTGCCTTACATGCTAAAAAGACCACCGCAAAGTAACCCACCTTCTGATGTCGAACTAAAACGCCAGTGTCACACTTTGTACTCGCTTTCACAAAATTCGCTGCCTTTACTAGCCGTTAGCAGAATGTCGTTTACCGCTAAACGGCAAAAACAAACATCCTTTGCTGAGAAGCCAAGTTGCATGTTTTTTCTTCTTCTTCTTCTCAAACGGTAAAACAGGGAACTGACGAAAAAGTGCCAGTGCAGAGGGATGAAACAGCAGGCTGTGGCTCCGAGGTTGAAAGGCTCGAAGTCTCCCGACAGAATGGCAGCACTAGCTGGAGGGAAAGACAGGAAAGACCGAGACCGAGAGTATGGGGGGGGGGGGGGCGACCTCTTTCTTTCAACTCTTTCAACCTGCTTCTCCTGAGGTGAGGGGGGGCTTGCCCTCCCTTCTCCATTCTCACCTGTAGGTAGAAGGCTGCAGCTGCCAGGAAATATCTTTTGTCTTCCATTATCTCTATTTTCTTATTATTTTAAACGGACAGATTTGTCCCCCCCCCTCCTGCCTTTACTCCAGCAGCTCTTTTGATATCCATTTAGATTGGAGCTTCATTTGAAAGGCTCAGACAATAGAGTGACTTCTAATTAAGAGCAGCAGCATCTGGCCTCTGGCACCCTATCCCGTTGTTCCATCTATTTTGCTGGGGAGAATTCATTTGTTTCTTAATTAAGAAAAACACCAATAGCGTGAAAAATCTGCTTATGTTACCTGAATCCTAATTAGTTAAATAGTGAAGAGAAGAGGAGGAGAGGGAAGGGGAAAAAAAAAACTGCATTCCAGTAGCCCTAGAAATGAACTCGGCACTGATAAAAATGAACTAACTAGCCTTGCATAAATCGAAGTCGGGGCGCAAAGTGTGCCGTCATTATGGCTAAGACAATATGCAAACTATCTTCAAAGAAATCAAATTGCCGGAATGTTTTCATTTGCATGTATTAACCATTAACATAATGAGGAGAAGTGACATTGGACCCGGATTGTGTGTCTGTTCGGATTGATAACTCGGCTGCATCTGGAAATGGTCTGCCTGCAAAAAAAAAAAAAAAAAAAAAAAAAGAGAATGCTAGCAGTTGAACTGTGGGCCTCCGTGTGTGCATTCGTGTACGTGTGTTTTGCGTGTGTGTGTGTGTGTGTGTGTGTGTGTGTGTGTGGGAAGCCTTGAACAAACCTGCTGCAGCATTGAATGTGTGCCATCATCTCCTGACAGCTATCCCTAAACAGGAAAATGCTGAAGCAGCTGCGAAAGAAGAACATGGAACCTCTCTCTCGCTCTGTCTACACACACACACACACACACTTACATGCATGCAAACCACAGACTCACTTATCAGTCGTATAGCGTGGCCCACATTGCTGTGGGGTGGGCATGCCGCCAAAGCGACTATGGTTTATGTACTGCGGGCGGCACGCTCCAGACCAAACTGTCTTAATATTCTGAAATCATTTTCTCTCTCTTGCTGCATGCTATTGCAGGGGATCAGCCTCTGAGGTCAAATGATTCAATTAAGTGTCTGTTTATGACTGATACCAAAGCTGGGTGGCGTCTCCCACTTATCACCTTTTTTGCAGATCAGTGTTGTCCCAGAATGCCACAGGAGAGATTGCTGAGGCTGTAATTAAAATGGCACGGAGACAAATTTGACGTAGGGGCTAACAAGCAGGAGACAAATATGATGTGGGGCGGTTGGAGGGGAGGGGGGGGGGTGTTGCGGTGAAGAAGGAGGGGTGAGATGGAGGGGTTGCTTTATCAAAAGTACTGCAGCACCGCTGTCACCCAATTAGACAGGAAGGAAATTTGAAGGTGTGAAAGGTTCGTAAGGGTGAGTGTCAGGGTGTACTCTTGGGTCCAGTGGACACCCCCGGGGGACGCTCCACGGAGATGTTTCTAGTCACTTGTGAATGCTCAAATGTGTTAAAACAGCTTAATTTACTTTTTCAAATATAAGCATTTAGAGGAAGGTTAGAATGATACGTCAACAAAGGTGAAGATGTTGATTAGAATCGAGGCTTTTTCTTCGGATCAGGGAGTGTATTTAAGAAACAGTCTCTAATGCCTGATAATGTTCATACGATCAAAGGTAGACATTTCACAGCTGATTGACAATTCAGTGGTTTTTGTCTATTTGTACCTGTTGTTGTGCTTGTTTATACAGGGCTTCCAGCCTTTCATGCATAGAATGCCAAGTAGAAAATGAACAGGGGCTTAAATGATAAATCTTCAACTTATGGACACATCAAATAATACAAAATACACAACAACCCTCTCACCAAATCCTAATGATGTTATTAACAGCCTCGTAATAATAGGCTAAGATACTCTATAGCCTACCTCTAAATGCTGACATCGGAACAGAAAAACTACCAAACATTCACAGCTTTTCTGCTCTGATACAAAGGCTTCACAAAATCACAAAAGGTTATACTGCCCATGATCTCACATGCCTACCGCTTCCCATATTTACATTTAGGCTGAAGAAAGCAGATGTTTTGGCCGGAGATTTATTGGGCTTTTTCTTCAGACAAACCTCTAGACATTAAGAAGGGTTCGTGGTGGCCAAAGGGCCCTTGAGCAAGGAACCTAACCTCCTATTGTTTCTTGGCTGCTGAGGTGGCAGCCCACCACTGTGGGTTTGTGTCCTCGCTGACCCTTTTCACTATTGTGTGTGTGTTTTGTCATGGATGGGTTAAATGCAGAGTATAAATTCTGAAGTGGATCCAAAGTGTGATCCTAACAATGACAAAACAGTTTCTGTTTAAACCTCGTGAGGACCGAAGCTTGTTTGGTTGAACAAAAAAAGTTAGATTTTGTTGCCAAACTTCCTGTTATGTTCCAGCTTATTTCTGGAACTTTCCACTATAATATGTCTTTAATGTCAGTGGACCTGATTATAAACCGAAAAATTGTTGGATTGCAACAATATGGGCAATGTTTGTTTGTCCACCGTAGAAGTGTCTCTCAGTATGGTGTTGGGGAAAACCTAACATGCCAGATGTCTTGGTATGGAGTTGTAGAACATCTTGAATATTCTCACTCAGTTCCTGCCGATTTCCTGAGGTAGGAGTGGAGTGTTGATAGTGCGTCCAAAGCATCCCAAACATTTCATTGTCATAGGCCTGTCAATACGACCGTGACATAATATCTTTGTCTTCAAGGCAAGCGTTTGAGACGGCAGCAATATGTAGATCAGCATTATCTCGTTGGAATAGCACACTGGAGTGGGTGTTCAGAAAAAGTAGGACCACCGTTTGCAGGACCTCATTAACGTACTGTTGGACTGTCAGATCGCCTGTAATAAAGGCTAATGGTGATCAGGTCTTCTGGATATGTTGATCTCGGCACTGACAACTGACACAATCTCCACCTAGACAAAAGCGGGACTCATTGTTTAGGAGGACCTACTTTTATTCTAAGTGACTCCATGACAGTCTGGCACGACTCCATCACAATAACGCAACCACCCATTCTTCACATCTGATACAAACTTTCCTGGCTAAACACACACCTGTGCATCGTCGGGCTCCCTACTCTCCCAACATGGCTCTGTGTGACTTGGGGCTTTTCGCTAAGCAGAAAACGTCCCAGAAGACATCATGCAAAATAAGACAAAAAGAAAAGAAGAAAAAGAAGACGCTGTGGGCCTGTGAGAGGGAGCAGATTTCATTGTTGTATCTGTATATAAGGATTTTTATCAATAAAGGTCGAATACTTTTTGAAGACACTGCAGGGCACAGATTTTTATTCAATGTCAACCGAAGTGACCAGCGCAAATTTTGACACTGATGTCGCCATAAACTCTAATAAATAAGAGCATCAGATTGGGTCAAATTATTCTTTGAGTGGTACTTTGGAGGAATTTGGTTTTGTAAAGAATCATGTAGAGTGTGTGACACAAGGACTTTCTGACGGGCTGCACTTACATGAAGGATGATAGTTTGACTTCTGTTGTGTTGTGGCTCCGTGCAGAAAGAAAGTAAAAGGAGATGAACCGAGAAAGCTGGATTGGTCTGAGGACGGTCTCGGTAAATTGGAGGAAATTCTGTAGGCTGAACTATTATAGAAGTAATCATCAGAGTCAATCGGGTCTTTGGTGCAATGCTCTGTCGCAGTTCAGGGTGGCTAACGGGCTAAAAGGGTGCTGCATGTGGTGTTGTGCGGATGTTGCTGCCCAAAGCTGGACTCCCACTGCGACAGTGTTTGATGCGCGACTGGCAGCAGGGAAGGGACACGTGTTCCTTGTATCTCGTGGCAACCGTACCTTTCGTCGATGAAGCTGGCGACATGTGACTTCCTCGAGAAGGAGGAGGAAAAAAAAATCAAACGCACCAATAATCTGCAGTAACGAAAGCCCAAGTGAAAGAGAGAGAGAGCGAGAGAGAGCGAGAGAGAGAGAGAGAGAGAGAGAGAGGGAGAGAGAGAGAAAACGACTTTGGATTTTCGTCAAAATCTTCCAGAGGCTTTCCACAATTTGCATTGTTATCGGCGATAAGGCCGATGTCTCTACTCGGCCGTACATTTGTGAGGAGAAATATGTAAAAGTGTAAACCGAGTGAACACTCCCCGTAATGACGAGGGGATCTTGTCTCTCTCCCTTTTACTTTCCCTCTCTCTCTGTACCGGATGGAGTCTTAGTGGGGGCTTGCTGCACAGTGCGTCTGATATCTGAATATTAAAAGGAGTTTCAAGCTCATCTGCAAATGTGATTTGCACATATCACACTTCTGCAGTTGTCGAGGCTTCTTTCTCGCCAAGCTTCTGAGCACGAAGACGAAGATGAGCACACGGAGAAATGACGGGGTTGTGGCGGGTTGTGTGTGCGTGTGTGTGTGTTGTGTTTTTTGGGGAGGAAAGGGGTGGGCATGGTGCGCATATGGGCTGCCATTGATGTATTCCAGCCCTGACCTAATTTAAATCTCTGCCAACAAGCTCATATGCATACTGTACGTTTGCGAAATTAGAGAGGGCAAACCTTGCCTTTCCTTGTCGAGACAGGTGTAAACAACATTGTTGTCATAATGCACCTGAGGTAAATATGGTAATCTGGGAAGGGGTGGTGTCGAGGGGGGTGGATGGGGAACCGAGCGCAAAATAATTTGGCCATCATTTTGTTGCCTGGGGGCCTCGGGGGAATGCCCCGCCGGAGGAGGATGCCCATTCATATGCCGCACACGGAGAGATATAATTATGGCCGCCCGTCTTTGTTCCTGCGTGGCTTCCTTGCACTGCACTAGTAATTTGCTTGTAATACGGAGGCATTTTGTAAAAGGGAGGGTGTGATATTTAGGTTGGAGTATTCTCAGTGGGCCTGAGTGATATGATTGTAATGGATTGCCGCTTTGTCCCAGAGCTGTGTGCTGTAACAAATATACTACTTCATATTGTCAGGGATGAAGGTTCCACACTGGCATTTAGAATAATGATACACTCTTAAAAATAAAGTTGCTACAAAGGCTTCTTGAAGAACCAATTGCGGTTCAGAGAAGAACCATTTATGTGTTTCAAGAACCTTGTAAAGGATGTAAAAGCAATGATCTTCACACTCTTTTACAATCTCTTGTCAGCAATTTGACGGAGATACGAGTGGGTTGAACCTTTCAAAGGTTGGAAGAAGTGGACGGAAAGGTTCTCTGCCAGTTTGAAGGCTCTTAGCGCTCACATCTGTCTTACGAGATTGTTCAAAGAACCTTGTGTAGCACCTTTATCCATCTTTAAGAGTTCATAAACAACAGATACACACTTACTACAGTTAGTAATAATATTGTAAAGTAAATGTGATTTATTTGTTAATTTATTTGAATTTTAAAGTCTAAATTGTCTTGTAATGAACTTCTGTGGTCTTACTAATTTTGGTTTTGGTTCCTTACCTGATGAAGAGCACAGTGGTGCTGCAGATTAGACTATAATCTACAGTGTCTGAAGTGTTGCCATTCTCCATGGGTAGGTGTTGAGTAGGTGGCAGTATAGCTCCTGTGTGAGCCTGGGTTTGCAGTGTGTGTGTGTGTGTGTGTGTGTGTGTGTGTGTGTGCGCGCGCGCTGTCAGGCTGAGGTGGAAGCAGGGTGGATTGTCATCTCTGGAGGAGTCTTTTGACAGAGGGCCTCTCTCCTCTGCTCTGTTGAAAGGTCAGTGTGCTGTCTTCTCTGTTACTGCCAGAGCGTTCCCTTCCCCGTGGAGGAGGCTTTCCCATCACACACACACACACACACACACACACACACACACACACACACACACACACACACACACACACACACACACACACACACATACCACTGAGCAAGAAGAGCCTTTTTGGTTCTTGAAAAATTGTGATTAAAGATTACATAGAGCCACGTTTATTTAGTGCTGCAATTCAAAATACAGTTTCAGTGATACAGTTCGGATATAATTGGATTTGGACGAAAGGGAAATAAGTGTGCTGTTAAAGTTTCTCTCCACTGTAATGTCAAACTGGACAGGCTAAATGACTTAATTTAACATTATATAACGTAAACTTTGTAATGTTTTTAATCAGCTCTGCTGGACTTTAAATCTGAATTAAAGCAGATATTTGGCTTTTTGATAGTGAGAACTAAAGCGTCTTGATTGGTTTACACCCCAATCAAGTGTATTCACAATTTGACGTCGTGTGAATCCAGACGGTTTGTGGCGAATGGACCAATAAAAAGTGCACCAGCATTACTTTTTACATTGACTCCCATTGAAATGCAAGAAGGTAATTCGATTGTGCCCTAAAGCTGAGCAGTTTTAAGGGGTTTTGACAGTGACGTCTGTCAATTGTGCTGGACGTGGACAGACTGTATTGGGGCGTTCATGTCTTAAAAGCTCTTGACAATCTACAACAATGCAATTGATAAAGCTTTGAATCATTTCATTTTAGGAATTTTATAGAATGGAAATGAGTTTGTAGACTTTTTAAAATAGAACTTATACAGGTGGTTCCATTTCTGCCCATCTCTTTATGTACAATAGAAGTCTCTGTGTGTCTTAATTCCGTACGATAATACACACACGTGGATGGAGACTGTTCATGCTGGAGTGATGTACTAGACGTGGAGTTTGTCTCTCGCTGTTGCTTTGCTGTTGAGTAGGTCTGTTTTGGCAAAACGAAACAAGTAGAAAAGATGAACATAATGCGGGGAGTCAGTTTGGACTGGAACAGGTTTGTTACTGAGCTCGGGTGACTGTCAATTCCATTAGAGCTGGCACTGTCGGAGCGCTATGAATGAACAAAGTGAGCGGCCGTTGGGGATTGTTCTTGTATAGGCAACATTTCGAGTCTCCGTGGACCTCGTCTTGTTTTTCTTCACTCTCTACTCTCTCCAAATCCTCCGATAGCTGACGAAATCAACACGAAACCTCGACTTCATTCCAGACTAACAGCTCGTGTCAATCTCTGAGGCGCACGCTCTGCTGCATTACACACTCTACACACACACACACACACACACACACACACACACACACACAAACACACTCACACACACTTTCAGTAGCAAAAGTGTTAGCATTACTCCACTTCACCCACCCCCAGGGTTAGCGCTGACTCTTGACCCTCACCCGAAACACCCAGATGAACCCGACAATCAGCGCAATCAAATAATTACACAGTCGCAGCCAGCAGGCACGGCCGCCCACAAGCAGACACGTTCGACTCCACGAGGGCTAAGCGGCCCGCATCCCGCCCATACTGCCGCTGCCTCTGCTGCTGACAGAATCCTAATCTCTTCATGAAGCTTCATGAGGCCAGATCAAGAATTAAGAACCAGAGAGGGAGAGAGGGAGGGAGAGAGAGAGAGAGAGAGAGAGAGAGAGAGACAGAGAGAAGAAAAACCCTTGCCTCTGTCACACTCTTAAAGGACAGCACTTTGAATGTCATTTGACAATTTCCTTTTAATTAGAACTAATTTACAGAAAGATGCCCACCAGCTAATCTTTACAGGATAATTAACTTCTATTTTCTTTACTTTTAATTAAAAAGTGGGGAAAAAAAAAAGATTTAGCTGATCCATAAAGAATTGTTCTTTTGAAACGTTCATCAGACTTCGCACTTCTCTTTGGCATGGGTAATATTTAGATCTTATCCTCTACTCTGTTCCCCCTGACTTAGAGTAATGATATATATTTATATATTTTCTCTCTCTCTCTCTCTCTCTCTCTCTCTTTTTGGATTGGGGTATTAAGGAGTGGAACTATCAATAGTAGAAATAAGAACCAGAAGCAAATTAGAATTGAATTAATGAGGAATTTATTGCAAAAGAAAAACTCCCTGTCTTTTAGCATTAAAATGAAATTGCCGTGTCAGATAGATTCATCTTGAAAATTGTTCTTTGCTAGAAGGAAAAATAAAATAAAATATATATATATATATAGTTTTATCAGAAGCATTTTAACACACCAATCATTCTTTTCCCATTTGGTTCATTAATATAAAATTGGACTGATTTAAAACTGTTCTAATAGGAGTCGTGGCAGCTTGACTCTTTAGGCCCCACAAATATTTCAAAGCACAAATTAAAGACAGAAACAGGAATCACACAACCTATGATGGATATTTGTCTTAAACGCTGTTCCAGTTTGTCACTGTGGAAAGTTAAATCCTGGGGAAGAACATACTTATAGCATATCATACTGGACAGCCTACACTGATCATCAAGGTATGAATCGATCATGTGATATGATCTAAACTGCTGGAACTAAACATTTTCAGATTCAAGATTTTTTCATTAAAAAAAAAAAAAAAAAAAAAAACATTAAAAATAAAGATACGTGTTTTTTTCATTTCATCACAAATGCCATTTCTGACCAAAGCTAACAAATGTAGGAGAGTTTACTAAATAATAATGAGCCCGTAATTAAAATGACCTTACTCATAATTACTTGGAGCGTGGAGCTTCTGTTACTCCTTAAACTACAAAATTATCCAAGCATGAAACAAAACGATCGAATAAAAAACAGAAAGCTTGTGTGTTTCATGTGTGTTTCATTGGGTCACTACACACCTATCAGTGAGTGTGTATTTATGGTACTGAGGTCCAAATTGGGATGGGCTCAGAATGAGAGCAGGAGCTAATAAGAGCTCACACCTGAGCTTCACAGAGCACAATTGGTGTTGAACATTTGGAGGACGACCCTGAGTCTTTAATAGGTGCCTGCATGTGCCAGTTAGGGGTGGAACCGCGCGCGTGTGTGTGTGAGTGTGTGTGTGTGTGTGTGTGTGTGTGTGTGTGTGTGTGTGTGTGTGTGTGTGTGTGTGTGAGTGTGTGTGTGTGTGTGTGTGAGAGAGAGAGTGAGAGAGAGAGAGAGAGAGAGAGACTGAAGGCAAGGCAGAGAGCCTGGCATCTGCCGAGGCCCAAAGGCACGCTCAGAGGAGCCTCCAGATTTTTAATGGCCTAGTCAAATGCCAGTCGTGTTTTCATGCCACTCCAAATCGGGAAGGCGCTGGATGTGGAAAATAATACAGACGAGCTTTTACTGTTTTTAATATGCACATGGAAGCTGAGCAGCAGGACAAACCACGTTTTGAATCAAACAAAAGGAGAGGATTTCTGGAAATATTAAAGCACTTCACAGTTGTTTGGTTGGCTGTGCACTTGTGTGTGGTTTAACACAACAGTCAAATCTTTTTTTTTTTTTTTTTTGGCATAATAACCCACATATCTGTAATCTTTCCTTTAATTAACACCCTGTAGGTCTGCTCACTCATATCAAAACCACATGTTATTAGTGTTTCTAATTTATAATATATAGAAATTGAGATTGTGCCTGTCAGGGTTAGTTAGGAGGAGAAATATGAATATAGTATCATACATTTTCTTACACATATTCTTGTCCAGGTGTCTGAAGCACCCACGGGACAAATGTGTGCCTCATTACAACCCTGGTCTTTGTTAGCATATAGATATGAAACATATGAGCATTTCAGTGTCTTCATGTTGACACTTTGACAGAAGGATGCAATCAAACTACAAACATAATATTAAAAGAAATGCATTTCTGTGAGGATGAAGTTATCATATGACCTAATAGCTGGTATTTCCCATTAGATATTTCACATAATCAGCTATGGAATCTGACAGTGACCGGGAGAACCTTTTCCACACTCCTCCATTCAGAATTCTTTCAGCCCGTTTCAGATCACCCCACAGCATTCCACAGGATTAAGAGCTGGGCATTGACGTGGTCACTCTCCATTTCTTTCATTCCTCGATGGATTAACTGGAGTGTTTTGGGTCATTATTGTTTTTTTTATTTCAGCCAAAGGGAGAAACGCCAGCTATCAGGACATACAGTTTTTCAACGTTATTACAACATTAACAAATAGCAGTTGCCTTTTAACTTTGCATGAACACTTCATTACAGCAATGTAGTGTTGAAATGTTAGGTAATGTAAGACTTCATATACGTTATAATATATAATATTTAAATCTGACATCAAAATAAATGTTTTTTGTTTTGCTGCAGATTCAATTATGAATGAATGACCTGCATTAAGTAAAGGTACAGAGAAAGTGTTGTAGCTGTGAAATTGAAGTTGGATTTGGAATTGATCCAGATTCCAGATTTTTTTATTTTAGATTATTTTAGCCATCAAATTTCAATGATTGTGTGGCACACACACACACACACACACACACACACACACACACACACACACACACACACACATCCTCAAAACCAAATAGATTCGGCCTCATCAGCCGTCAGCCCCGCAGATGGCCATTTGCTTTGGCCTGCCATTGCAACATTAGTTTCCCATTTCTTTGATCACTAGGCAGAACTGGGCAGACTGGGCAGACTGGGCAGACTCTTTTTTAAAATCCAGGCTGATATTCATGCAAATCATCATTGTCTCATCACAGAAATGAAAACATTACAGATAAAGGTTATTGACATCTATTAATGGAACTTATACTTCATATAACTAGTATTATTATAACTAGATCTAACTAAACTTTCTGTTGGTCCATTATTCTTGAAATGCTCTCATAAGTCAGAATGAAATTCCTCTGAACGAAAAGACCAGTGTTCATTCTGAGAACCCCTACAGGACAGTGCTGTTTTCATTTATTGAAGTGATCGAGCAGAATATCGTTTTTTACATTTTTTAAATGTTTGAATCTGGGAGTTGTTCTTTACACTAGGATTAATAAAGTAATCCCGATTCTGATTTTGACCAATACAATTTTCTACATTGACTTTTTCATTGGTTTTGATCAGATAACATATGAATATGATATGAATCTGCTCTAATGAACAGAATGGATAGATAGAATCTGAGGATAGAGTCTCTTACAGCGCTTATTTGGACTCGTTAACATGATCAGAGAAGATGCTGAGTTAAGTCTGATTTTCACTAAAATAATCAGCATTATTTATAAGTTGAACAAAATCAGGTCTAAACTGATTTCATTTATGTTGTGATCATATAGCTGATGGAACATTTCAAAACTGTATTGCTGCTAATTCTGCATGCTGTGGCAAACAGACATGAATGCAGTTTAAAAGTGCGATACTGGTTTTGATGGGGTTCACTGGTATAAGGAGTGTTCTAATACCCTGCTTGTCGTATAATCTCCTAAGTAGAGTAGTAGTGTGGGTGGGAGGAGTTTTGTGCGTAACATTAAGGCACTGGAGTGGGTCGGTGATTGGTTCGGGTTGTTCACAAAGTTTCACATTCATATTTCATTTGAAGAGCAGCTTTGTTACAGATGTTTCTCCTGAAATCGCTGAAGAGAAACAGCGTTAGACAAAAAGGAGACATGAGACCAAACTGAGAATTTGGCTTCGGACACAATATGAGATCGGAGAAGATCTCTTTCTTGTCTCGAGATAATCTCCCGTTTAATGAACACACACTGTCTGATGAGTTTTATTTTTATTTTTGACAAGAAATAATATTGTGTGTTTTTCCCAAATACGCCGTCATCTGTTTATATATTCATGTGTATTAATATCTTGTTCTGTCAAGCCTGAAAAACTGGTCATGCTTTGAATTAAAGAGGAGAAGATCTGCCATATAATGGACAGACGGGCTCAAAACTGCAATGCACAGTACCAGAAGCATGAGGCTATGCAAGAAGAGAAAATGTAAAAGACCGAAGACAAAAAGGGCAAACCTGAAAGAGGTCGTGACATGAGTATCAAAGTGAGGTGAGAAATGTCCCTCTTTGGTTGAGAGAGAGAGAGAGAGAGCATGTGACTCCAGTTCCCAGGACTGTCGGTGGGTAGTGTGATCCATTCATGGTGATGCTTATATCCTTTCATCTTGTTGCTGGTTACCCTCTTCCACAATAAGGGTTTCAGATATCATAATTAATAGAAGGCCCATGCACATTGTCACATTCTGGCTTTGTGATATTTTGATGCATTGTTTTAATTGGTGTAGACACTTTCTTCAACAGTCTCTGAACTTTCACACGGTTCTTCAAACTACCTCTCATTCATCTTAATTGAAACGGAGAAAAGAAACCCGGTCGCTTCTTCAGAGCTCTGCTGAAATGTGTCTCCACTGCGTGTTTGTGTGTGCACATATGCTCTAACCTGGATGTTCCAACAGCGCACCAGTTTCTGCCTTGGCACAAAAGGCGGGTAGCGGTCCAAACCCGGCGGGGCTCAAGCCAGGCCGGACGTCCCTATAGGCATTTGAAGAGCATTTTGCATTCATGTCGGGTCTCAGGTGCTGGGCGCGCGTTTTTTATCCCCCAGCCAAGCTCGGTCCCGTTTTCAATGGTGTGGCGAGATTAAAAAAAAAAAGGAAAGGGTGGTGGGGGGCCAGCATGGTGTAGGTGGGAGCAAAATGATTTCCATGCTTGTAGAGATCTGCTGCTTTGTTCTGTTCGATTCAATTACCTCCACCCTAATTAGGAGCCGTAGAAGAGGCCCGGTTTGTGGCATGGACGCCACACTGTGGCTCCCGCTGATAAAGCGCGCTATCGCCATCAGAGGCCTCCCGACCAGTGCCGGCCCGCCTCCAGCCCACCACACACACACACACACACACACACACACGTTGGACCATAACAGCCAGTCATGTTAGCTCACAAATTCTGATCCAATTTCAGTTAGATACCAGTTGTTGGTGCTTTATTGTGTCGTCTGCTGTAAAAGGTTCCGGGTTAAAGAAGTGGATACAGGGTTAAAAATTCTAATTTGTCAAAGTTTAGAAAAGAGGCGTCAAGCCCTACTAAGACTGTTCATCTTATAGTTTGCTTTTAATGTCTCTCACCTGTAACTTATTCAAAGAAGTGAAGAAATTCTGTGTGAACGTGACATTAATACTCCATTTGTGTGGTGATTTGGGGATATTAGTGTGATTTTAAGAAGTTCTTGAAGCGAGCGGTACAGCTATAGGGCAGGAGGGATAAAATGGATGTGTGGCTATCTATTGATCTGCCTGTCTGATGGGTATCTTAGCAAGGCCACGAGGAGAGCAGAAGGGAAGGTATGATTTGGTTTATAGAGAGGAAGAGAGAGCAACAGAGAAAGAAAGAGAGACAGAGAGCGATAGACACGGTTGTGTTTCTAGCATGTGGTGCATACAGTGGACCTTCCTTTGCTGGTTCCGAGACAGTTTCTTCCCCCAGGCCACCGGGCTGCTAAACAACCAGTAACAGTGTTCCAGTCCACAAATACTCACAACCAATCTCGCCTTCCTCTTTACACCGTGACATGTTCACACCACATAAACCACATATAATGCATATATTCTTTATTTTTTATTTGAAATGTCTTCTCCTGGGGTTTTGCGTCTGTTTCACTACTGTGGTGGACGTGCATCTTAGAGAGCAGTGATCAGCCCTTGCTCTGGTGCCCAGAGAGCAGTTGGGGGTTGGGTGCCTTGCTCAAGGGCTTTTGATTTGTGTCCTGTCAGTTAAGGGAATCAAATTGGTGACCTTCAGGCCCTGGCTGCCCCAATACCCCACCATCACTGCATTTTAGTCAGATATGTTAACAGCGTCGCCAGTCAAGGGCTCAACAGTGGCAACTTGATTCCTGGGTTTCGCACACACAGAACCCAGCTCTCAACACTGACCTAGAAACATAGTTTGACACACACAGCAACTGTTTTCACAATCTCCTACCATACCATAGGAGTGTGTTCTTAAACGTTATTTGATGTTAACTGTTAATACAGTTGTTTTATGTGTGTTGTTGGTCAGGAAGATGAGCATATTTTATAGTGTCTTACTTCTCTGAGCACGTTGTGGATACTTTCAGTGCGTATGATCTGACCAACAGTATGTTTAATTACAAAAAGTGTAATTAGTGCTGTTCAATTGGGTTAGGTACCAGGCATTTTCAATAAATATCAGTGTTTTATGAATCTGCCATTACTAATTCATTCTGCAATTAAGTTGCAATTGTAATAAATATTGCATATCATTAAAATGTCTTTAATAAGGTGTTGCCGATCCGATTGCGTGGATCTGGAATATCTCTGACACCAGTCTTTACTATAAGAATTGAAATGAAAAAAAAAAATACTGTGGTCTTGAAGGTCAAAACAGTATTGCAAAACATAATATTGTGATACTTCAATACATCGATATTTTCTCACACCTCTAATTCTGATACTCACCTTCCCGAACGGTCTTTGAAAAGATTCTAGAGTCCGATAACATTCTCAAGTCAACACCCACGGAAGCCCACCTGCACCTGATCAAGTGTGACAGGGTTTTAAACAGTACACAACTAAATATACCCTAGCAGAAGGACACCCCTATCAGAAAATGAGTTGGGAATGCTGTGGATGTCGTTTAGAAAGTCATTATTCTTATCGTTTGCTGTCTGAAATTATAGCAAGTCTCTCCATGCCATGAATACTGTATAATAAGCTAAACATGTATGGGAAGGTGCCAACTTTGGCTAATCAATGGCGGTCATGTGAAGTTGCCTTTGAAAGCAGAAGCAGGTGTTGGTTTTCCATTTAACGCTCCAAGCATATCTTGTAAAATCTGTGGAATTATTTTTATTTCTACAATTTGTGCATCATCAGCTGCAGCAGCCTTGAAGTAACGCGGCGGAGGTACTGCTGACATAGCCCACTGAAGTTTTTGGGCTTTCGACTTGCGCACCTCACTCTGCGTTTGAATTTATTTCGTTCAATGTGTGTGTGTGTGTGTGTGTGTGTGTGTGTGTGTGTGTGTGTGTGTTTAGAAACATTTCCTCACAATTCTCCTCCACCCTGCCAAACACGTCGAGCTCCAGCAATCTCCCCTTGATACAGAGTCTGATGCTTATCAGCACTCCACTCCTTTAGCATATTGAGACATATTGAGTGTGCATGAGCGTCTCTCTCTCTCTCTCTCTCTCTCTCTCTCTCTCTCTCTCTCCCCTTTTTCTTTTCCTTCTGCGATTCAGTGCAAGGAGGCCCGGTCCGGCGATAAGATCATAAAACTGTATCCTAATTTAAAGTGCCACTCTCCGGCACTTCACACCACGTCTATTAGTGATCGCCACGCTAATTCGTTTCATGTCAGCCTAGCTACCCACGGACGCGGCGGTGCTACAAAGGAGTCATTTACGAGCCTTAATGAAAAGAGCAGGACCATTTTGCAGAGATCAGGGTGGCCCTCTTTTTATGGAAGAAAGGCAGACAGGAGGAGCATGCGCTCTCTGTGGGAGTTTGAACCAGAATTATTTGCCTTATTAAGCAGAGCACAGCCCACCACTCTGGTAGTGCAAACAGTCTTGAAGGTGCAGCTGTGGGGGCATCACATCACAGGAGAAGCAACCTTCTCTGGGGACGCTGGTGTTGTGAGCATCTCTCAAACATGTTCATTTATTTGTCATGATGCATCCACTTGCACAATACAGTGGGAAACAGTAGAACGTCAGGGTGGGAGCATCCCTGGAGGGGAGGGGGCCGACAGTGACAGCTTAACAGACATGATATTGGACCCGCAACCTCCTAACCACTGAGCCAACCCTGACCCCAAATGCCTTGATTCGACTAATCCGTGTGAAATAGGCAGAGTAATAGGTGCACAACCCTACGTGTAAAAGTGAAGAATGCTGCTAATTTCTTGTTATTTGGGATGAGATGTTTTCTCATTTTTGGGTTGCAGAAACATGTTTTATTCAAATGAGGTGTGAATATATATAGGCCTGTAATTTTTTTTTCCCCTGTGCTAATACAATTCAGGTGGCTGTAATTCCATCAGTGTCCTTGATTGCTGCAAAAATGGTAATATGCAAATACCAAAAAAGAGATGTACGGCTACAAGCAAAACTCCTGAAATCATTTAGATTTAAAGAAATAATATTGCACAGAGGGGGGAAAAATTAATCACACGGAAAAATGTCTCCTTTAAGATTGCAGCGTTGTATTACCCAAAGGCATGGTATGTAAATGGAAAATCAACATTGTACCCAGTGATAAGGCGAACAAATTAATAAAAGTATTTTCTTTCCCGCTCCCATGCTAATGCCGGTGCGAAAAGTCAGGAGGCGGCAAGCAAGCAACTTTCCTCCTGCCGCATTGTTTCTTTGCAGCCTGTCTATTTTTGACATTGTGGCTTCAGTTCTGCTTGTTCCCCCATTCTTCTGCCAAGGGCTTTGGTCAGAGCGCAGTGGGATTGAAAACTTTTTTTTTGCTTTATTAAATGACCTGTGATTTGTTTTCTGCATGCGAAACTGGTTTGATTGCGTTTTGTATTTGGTTACAAGCGGTTTTCACTCATGCGTACCGCATGGAGATCCTTCAGCATGAGTAAGAGGATGTGTGTGTGTGTGTGTGTGTGTGTGTGTGTGTGTGTGTGCAGGAATGCAGGTCTTCTCATTACTCAGGACAGAAGTGTTGGACAGTGTGTGTTTTTTTCTGGACCCAGTTCTGAGTCATCAGCTTAGAATGTGGGCACAGTGAGGTGAAGTGTGTGGGATACAGCTGTACTGCAGAGCCTCTGCTGTTAGACTGCTGCTTGGGTTCTAATGTGACTTGTTATAATATGTCAAGATGCTTCATTAGCTTTAAAATAACATCCAAATATAAGGGTTACAGCAGCGCTGTGTGAACAACTGGTTGTACTGTTTTTATCTCCGTGTTTGTTGATTTTGATAGGACTGGGTTTTGTGGTATCTTGCATTTCTAACTAAGGATTTCTTTCCTTCACGTGTGAGGTTGAACGTTGTGGTCCAGCACAGCCTAAAACCATTAACCTTTGCTCCAGACTTAGCTAATAAATTGGTTTCTCAATGACAAAAAGACTCATTTCCAGGGGAGTCGTTATTTAAAGCTGAATTGGCACTAAAAGCAGCACCGGATGCTCTAATTGCAGATTGTTACTCATTCTGACCATTTTTCTGAGGCAGAAGTCCAAGAGTGATGTTAAATTAAAAAATGACAATGCCCTGGCACCGCTGCAGATGAACATCCCGGAGGCAAAGAAAGTATGGGTGCTCACTGTTGATGCACAAATGATGAAAATGCTCATTATTCTGACAGATTATTATACGTTTAAAGCCGTGTCGAATGTTTGTTGCCTCTGTTTATGCAAAGTGTAAATCCATCTAATGCATATTGTATTGCGTGCGTAGGTCCTCTTGACGATGGTCTGGAAGAAGAAGAGGAGGAATGTGTGTCTGAGGGAAACGAGTTGGTGGCTAAAGATGATTTCTCAATGGAGGAGAACTTCACAGCGGACTTTGAGGCTGAGAACCTCACCTGTGAGGACATGGAGTACTTCTGCAACAAAGGTTAGCTTCCCGAAACATGACCATTTAGAAATATTTCTATGGAATAATGTTCAAATAGAGAACGGTGAGCGAGCACTAGTGGGGATTTCAGTTTGCATGAATTGGAGTAGAGTGAACTAGTCGGATCAGTACAATCCTACCTTCTCAAACATCTCAGGTGCAAGAAAGGATCACACTCTTAGTTCGGGCAGGTGTTCGGGGTGGCCTCACGGAGGAGCATGAAGCTGAAGGTGATAGAACGCAGAATGCAGAATTCAACAGCAGTACGTGAACACAGCACAAAGACAGTGGTTTGTTGTGACTGAGTGGAAGGAAAACGATGGATAGGGAGGAGAAGGAGGAGTCAGGGCACGATCCTCCTCCCACAATACAGTTATGACAGGGCTTCACCAGTATTATAGTCCCGAACCAAGATCAGTTGTGTGTAGGACTGATCCCTGATCAGCGCAGTTCAGTTAGGCCAGTTACTTGATAAACGTGGACCTACGTCTGTAGAGACGTTTGATGTTTTGATCTGATGTTCACTGCAGATGTCAGTCATTGTGTCCTCCGAATTCATACCACTGGTTTGAACTGATTGATGGTGGTACTGGTACTGATGGTGGTACCGATATCGAAATCCATTAACATCCTTTAAAACACACCTGCTTGTAACGTCCTTTTATCTCAGGGCTTGTGGCAAGGAGATGAGTTGTGACTGAGGGCGCATATCCTAAGCAATTAATGCATAAATAAAAGCCCACTTCTCGCTAATTGGTTCCCAATAGAGGCCGCTTCCTCCTGCCTCGCCTCAGCTCCCTCGCCTCGGTTCTCTCTGATCAGTGTTTTTCGCCCAGTTTGGTGGGAGTTTGTAGTCCGAAGCCTGGGCACGTGCGCTCCTGGCAGGCCCGGTAAAAGCGTGGGAAAGCCTCCAGCACCTCTGCGCCCAGGTTTGTAGCCGTGCTGTTTGATATCTGATTCCTGCAATGTACCTGAGGACAGCAGTTTGATCAGTGGAGATGGCAGTCATAGAGATGGCTAACCCTCTATGTTCTTGCAGCCAGACTGGCCCAAACGCTTCACATGTATGTGTTTTGTGTGTGTTGAGGCGTTCCAGAATATCACTTAACATCTTCCAGCGAGTGTAGCATAGACACACACATACAGAAACAAGGCCAGCCCGCCAGCTGCCTCCATCTCTAAGCAGGCCAAGCTCACTGTACCACCACCTCTTTGAACTCTGTTTCAATTAGGCGTCTGGTCTTCTCGTCCTGTTTATTTCATTTTTTCGGTCACACCTCGCCATCACAGGAGCTAATTTTGCAGCCCGCTCCGGGTTATGGAGAATAGATGACAGAGCTGTCAATCAAACAGCCCCTCCCTACAAGTACACATGCACAAAAAAAAAATGCATCCACACCCCATCGCTTTCAGGTTCCACAACCCCGGGAGTACCCAACTTCACTCACCTGCCATCACCAGGAATTTGACTTTTTAATGAACAGCTTGTGCTTTGAATGTCCCCTCTTCTTCAAAAAGCCCAATGTTTTTTGAATTACATTTCTGTCACACTATTTAAAAACCATTGTGCCTGGTGGGATTTTTACACAGGGAATGTCTTTGAAAAAAAAAAGGTGTCTTTTTATGTTTTACATTAGCTATGCAGCGTAATAATCATTTTCTTTTGTTGTTGGAGAAAAAGAAAAAAATACACAGCAGGTAAGTGTGGGGATATTAATATTGATGACAGTGACCACGTTTAATTTCAAGGTCAAATCAGGTTTATGTTTTTGTTGCTGTTATTCAAACTTCGACAGTCTACTAGCACAATTCATCGGGGAGATGCAGGCTAACTTGAGAAATTTACAATCAAATGTGATAGAAATGAAGCGATACCTGAGGTTGCCTTTGGAAAAAAAAAAAAAAGAAAGACAAAAGGAAAAAAGGTGCACCCAAGTTAAAGTGTGCCATTATTTGCAATTCAATGAGGGCCTGTGTTTGATTAAAAAATAAATTCCAGAACCAAATGTTGAAATTGAGTATAATGAAGTTGGGGGTGCCATAGAAATACAGTTAGATACATCCATGGTCTTGTTAAGAAGGATTGGAAAGGGTATGGAAAGTTCATTAGTTTTCCATTTACAATAAGCAGAGAAGTGGCATCATCACACCACTACTTTAAACGGACTTCAGAGTGTATCACCCAAGCTTTTGATAGCTCCTTTGTCTTGGTTGCAGCAAGAGGTTTAAAACTCCCTCTAACTTTCTGATTACTATACACAAAGTTAAGACCAACCGTGGCCTAAAATGTTGCAGATACTTAAGTAATCTTCCGCTTGTCATAGTCAGGCTGTTTACGTCAGATTTCACTTTTTTCCCCCCTATCTGCTGTAATTCTTCCCTAAGTCCCTTATTTTCCTATCGCACCACAGTGTTGTAATTCTCCGGCCAAGCGCTTTTTTTTTTCCTACCCCCCAACTATAGCGAGAAGTGCACGCTCATCAGGTGTAGCCATTTCTCCCACTTGATCCTCTGCTCAATTAGATCTCTTTTAAAAAGTCATTTCGCCACGCGTCATAGTGGCTTAAATATACCGCACTTCTGCCGAAGCGGCTCGAATTAAAAGCGGACGCAGTCCCGGTGGCATTAAACGCTTTACGGGTGTTATTCCTCGGTTATAGGAAGACAGAAGAAGGGGCCTCTTGATTAAGTAAACCCTCTCAGAAGTGACGGCGTGCTGTAATTAGCCCTGCCGCCGAGTCGAACGACAGCGCTTTTAAAAGGAGACACTCTTCCTTGGGCCTTTATCAGTGGTGGCGACTGCAGAGAACAAGGTCTCTGGTAAGCAAGGTTCCCTCTCTGGAAGACAGTAGCTCCTAGCCAACGGGCCGAGAATCCGTGCAGCCGCTCCAGAATGGGCTTGTCAGGGGGAACCTAAAACCTCCATTAAAAGTTCCAGCCTATAATAGGTATTAAAAAGCTGTCAGCACACAAAAGAGCGGCGCTGCCGTGTTCATTAACATAGCTGCGCACTTATTAACTTTGATCGGAGCACGGTGAAGTCGCAAAGCCGCTTATAGTCACAAAGGTCAAGAAGTTGAATGGCGCCGCAAGTGGGAGCCATTTGCTGGAGGCTTCCAGGAGGAAGGGGGAGGCCCTTGAGATAACTGTTGCACCTTCATGCTCCTGCTTTGACTTATTAGACGCCCTTATATTAGACTCCCCTCATTTTTAATCCATATGCCTTGGAGCTACAGTATAGTGTGTGGTGGTCTCCACCTCATCATTCCTGGTCAACAGTGCCCCAATCCCCCCCCCCCCCCCCCCTTTCCTCACAGTTTATGTAGTAGTCACTTTGATGCTATAATGAGCACGACTCTCTTGTGTGGCTTCACTTTAACATCACAGAGAGCATTCACCAGGCGATGCCAAACAACAGCGAAATGTTGTCCCCTGATACTGGTAACAATGCCCCCAAAATGTCATAGATAATGATTGCAAATCCTGCTTGTAACAGTAAACCCTCAAAAAAAGCCGCAAATGCGACAAGCTCTCCTGGAAAGGAACCTAGGTGTTTGCACATCAGTCGTTGGCGTTTTTCTGAGCACCCCTTTGTACAAAGCTGAGGCTGAGGAGACTGTGGAGAGCTTTCTTCTGAGTGGCCACCTTAAACTATTTGGTGAGTGTTTCGGCTTCAGTGGAGCCATTGCATAGTCATGTACCATGAAATGATCGAGGGGCTCCTGTCAATGGCTTCACTCGTAATGGTATTGAAACAGCATAGTTCGGTGTGAAATGAAGTCTCCGCTGTTGAATAGGCCGAGTCGAGCGAAGGAACGTGAATAAACATGAGACAGAGAGCGGGGACCCTATCGCGAGAACCAACCCCCCCCCTCCCCCACCGCACACACACACACACACACACACACACACCAGAAGGAGAGGGGAAAAAAGAAAAAAGAAAGACACCCAAATACTCCAGAGAGGCGACCTTGCCTTCTCCTTGACGATTAAAGAAGCTCTCTTCAAACAAGGTCCTGTGCACGGTCGATTTCACGTTTATGGAGCCCCCCCACTTGTGACTGGCGCACCGAGACACCAAGTTTGACACCAGAATTTACGCCCCTTTGTCAAATCCTCAGCTATAATTGTTAGAATTATGGTGTTTTATTTCCTGGATGTCATTTTTTTATAGATATTGTGAAATTTCACCTTCCGTAGATTTCACCAGCTTCTGTGATACAACAGTGAAGAGAGCTTTCAGACAATAAACCACCACTTCAGTCTCTCACTTCCTCGTTTAAATTGAAGCGATTTCTACATTTAAACATGCAGAAAATGTCCCTGATTATTTGTCTTATGAGTTACGTATTTGAACAGTCTTGTAACATTAAGTCCCCTCTAAATTTAAGAACCTTATCCACCAACCGTTCACCATTCTTTAAGATTCTGACGTCCAGTTTACAAGACAAATGAGATCCATCACTATAAGAGCAAAGTTGTGAACATAGTATCTTTGGAGGAAATTGGTGAATGAGGCCCAGTTTATGACCACATTTTGCAAAGTAGACTTCTGCAGTAATACTGAGTGGAAATTGGTGAAACCGTTCCCTGTAGAGATCAACACAAGTGTGAGCTGTTGTTTTACAGCCAACGTCTTACAAATAAAGATGCTTCCATGTCAACATGTCACTGTATCAACATATCTAAACCTCTCTCAGTAACCATGCTATGATCCCATCACGTGGATTCTACAATGACTGGGCGAGTTTTGAAAAAGTAGAGGCTGTCTTTGACCATTGCAAAGGACACTGACCACTTCTGAATGAACCGTCCCATTCACCATTCAGCAATCACAGACGATAGCCCACAGAAAAGGAAAGTGTCAGAATTAATTACGGTGCTTTTTTTTTTCTGCGGTTTCCAAGCTAATTGGGATCTTCTCCACCAGAAAGATCCCTTTAGCGTCTTCCTCCAATAGCAGGCAGTAATGAGAGCTGGCAGAAAGTGGAGATCTGAATGCGTGGCAGCCGGAAATATGGGAAAATGCTAATTTGCGGGACGATAAGATGAATTGAGCCGCCCCCTTTCGCCCCTCCGTTCGACTAGGCGGAGGAAATGAATCATTAATGTTTGTTAAGTATGACAATCTAGGCAAGGCAGATCTTCATGCTCCCAGACTGCATCTCGAGCAGAGATAAAGCAGGCCAAGCACAGAGCCCAGCAAAACTGCCAGATGCCGTAATGATGGGGAATTTATAGGCCTCGGAGGAGATAGTGGCAAGGCCTTTCACTAATCACCTCTCTCCACCAGGGTGCTTTGTGGGATTTTGCTGAGGTTATTTACTCTCTCTCTCTCTCTCTCTCTCTCTCTCGCTCTCTCTCTCGCTCTCTCTCTCTCTCTCTCACACACACACATATACACACTCACTCTGTGTCTCTGTCTCTTTTCTCAGCAACAGCAGTGTTTGAAATTTGAGATTTGTGCAGTTTGCTGCTTATCGGACTGTTGTGAAAATGAGCTGAGGGTGAAATGTCAATTGGACGTTCAGGGAGGCTGATGATCATTTGAATCCCAAGTTTTAGTGTCTTTTTCTTTTCTTTTTTGTCAGGATTTTATACTGAAATCATTGTATTGTTACTTTTAGCGGTTGATCACTCGTTTCATTTAGAGGTATGAAAGCACTGAGTACGAGTCACTGAGTTACGGAAACCTTTGATACGAGTGTGAATATTAAATTGTCCTTTTTGCTGTTTGTTCTTTAGCTACCCTATGCAGTCTGCAAGCATTGTCTGGGCCGTCAACAATGGAAACAGATTCTTTCCCTCTCTTTGCCTCTCTTTCTCAATCTCCCTCTCTGTCTCAGTTTGTTTCGGATTAGGAAGCTCAGATCTACTTAAAATCGCCCGTGCCGGATTGACATTTTCAAGGGCTCCACTGGATGAGGCAGTGCTGAGAGGGAAAGGAGGAAAAAGCCAATATGACTTTGTTTCTACCTTGCTGGAGGAGGCGTTTGTGTAAATCGCCTGTAAGCTTATTGACCTGCATGAGCTTGGCTACCATTAGGCTGAAAAGAAGGGCTGGGCTCTGATAGGCTATTGATAGCGCTGTTCTTGCCAGATCACTGGCTTTATTCACACAAACACACACACACACACACACACACACACAGTTTTCATTCTTGCCATTTTTACATCTCTTACTTATATAATCCTGAATTCTAGCACACTCAGCCCCACCAAGGGCAACCTGTGCAACTCATCTTAATATTTGTTGACAGTCGAAATTTGGAAAATAAAAACAATATTTTCAACAATATTTTATTTTATCATGGTTTCACTTGATTAATATATCGTTCTATTCATATATAACACAAAAGGAAAACCAAGGGATAAACACAGTTAATCCAACAAACCCTGTTAACATGTGATTCTGAAAAACAGTGTTGAATTTTCATTTATAGTGTATATGTTCAGATCGGTGTGAGACAGTGGTTCATTTTAGATAACGGTGTACTCTGTCCTCAGATCCCACTACTCTGATTGTGATCTTATCAGAACATCTTTTACGTAGATTTTAAGCATATAGTGGTGTGTTTTTCATACTTTGACAGTTTCTAAAGTAGCCGCGCTAATTGTATTCAAATATATCAACATCGTAATATGTAACTTATAACCAGGATCTTGGAAACACACAGCTCCACTGCCATCCATCACACGAAGTGCTGACAAGTCTGTTAAAGGTGTCGCACACCAGGTCGCACAGTGGAGACGTCACACGCCAGCTCCCAAGGACTCGATTCTTCAGTGCAAAGCACTTCATTATTATTCATCATAACATTAAATTAAAAACAAAATTCTATAAGACATAACTTCATTCTTAACATGTTTAATATGAATAAATTGCACTTTTTTAACAAGTGAACACTGAATTCTGATCTTTTAAATACTCCGAGTTGAAAAAGGAAGTGTTCCAAACGTAGAAAACTGGAACTTCTAGTCAGTTTGAAGTTGAACTTTGAACATTGGCGTACTTTATTGTGTGGCACTGCATGCCGTGGCACGTCCAGCGCAGCTTTATTTGTTGACCATCCACTGTAACTGATAATTATTGAGCAAGTCACCCACCAGTCAGAAACACACCTTAAGAGTTCACATGTTCACTGCACCCTGTAGCCAGGTAGGACAGACCACTGCGCATGCACACGGAGTGCATGTTGGACACCAGCACAGCCTAGATGTTCACTGCGACACAAGATATCGTTCTACCTACGAGTGACTGGAGTTCAAACTGCTCTGCCCAGTTTGCACCAGTAGATTCCGTTGCTAGACATGGCTCAACATCATTAGCTTGGAGGTGGTTTGGCTTTAAATAGAATGATGTTTGCAAACTATGTTGAAAATCAGTTGCAGTTAAAGACAGCTTGCCAATGAATTTATTCCACCATCTGCTGACTAACCTCTGAGCTGAATGTGAAGATTATATAACCAGCCAAGGTACCATCACAAAAGCACAGCCAGCAAACCTTAACGGAACCTTGACAGTCAGTCATTATCTTATCCGCTTCCTCCTGAATAGGGTCGCCGTCAAGTCATTGGGTGCAAGGCTGGAATAACCCCTGGACAGGGCGCCAGTCTATTGCAGGGTACCACAGTCACACTCACACCTAGAGGGCAGTTTAGCATGGTCACGTCACCCACCATGTGCATTTTTGGGAGGCGGGAGGAAACCGGAGTACCCTGGGGAAACAGGGAGAACACACCAAACTCCTCACAGACAGTGACCCGAGCAGGGATTAAACCCACGTGTGACTCACACACTACCTGCGGCGCCTCTGTGCTACCCCCTTATGAAAAGAGAAACAGCAGGTGGCAAGCACAGTCACCATAACACAGTGACCAGCTACCTCGCCAAAGACATGGTGCCCATTCAAGTGGTCAGGGGAGATGGGTTCAAGCAACTTTTGAGAACTTTAAATATTAAATAAAGTACATTTATATCTGTGCAGGCCCTTCAGAGGGTTTTCAGCACAGACGGGAAGGTAAGATGCTGCTCTGAAGCCAGATGCGGTCCAGAGGCTGGTGTTTTTCACACACAACTTGAGGTAAAATGGAAAAATCCAAGCTGCTGAAAATCGGACTCCTCTGTGTATCTCAGTGAGCGTTTTACTGTTTTGTCTGTACATTTTGGTTGGATTTTTTTTACATTGGTTTGTTTTGTTTTCGTATTCTCCTTTTTTTTCCTAGTTTCTTGATATATTAAAAAATTCTTTAAAACTATTTGACTGAATTTTTTAAATTCAGATTCCTCTCCTGTATCTTTTTGCAAGATTGAAAAGACTGTAAAGTTAGCAGTTAGTTTAACAATGCTATTATGACGTAAATCCTGTGATTTGGATACTTTGGTACAGTTTACATATATTTTACACTGCAATTTCTACTTGTATACTTCAGTTTGAAGTATGATCAGATATTTTAATGTAAAGTTATTGCTAAGCAACAATAAATATGCAAGAACAAGATCAAGCTAGTACAGATGCAAGAGTTTTACAAGTACATTTTGATGGATATCTGGCAGAATCACTGAAAATATTGAGATTTCAGTTGTTGTCAATATTGCACATGTGGTCCTCAAAGTCTGGTAACCGACCACGGTTTTAATGGTGATTAAAATTTGAAATGTATTACTAACCGTCCTAAATTTGACCATGGTTGACCGTGAAACTGGTAACTGTCATATCAGACTTATTTCACTGTCATCACCAATGACACAGATTAGTGCCTTCCTCATCACATCTACTCGCCATTTTAACATTTTTATTAAACTACCTTGATTCAAAGATGACGTTTTGTTCAGAACTATCAAACAACGCTAGAAAAATGTAAACTGTGCAGAAGGACAACATAACGACTGAAGATCTCAGAGTGCGTTTCTGTTAACTAAGATCGTTTATGATGTTTTCCCAGCTTTGACTTGAGTTTGTTAAGATTGGCGTGGAGGGCTGCTCACTCCGGAGTGGAGTGGAAGGGGTGTCTCAGGATGCCATCAAGTGCTACCTCCTTGTGTTTTCAGGTACTTGTTATAACTCTGCATATCTGCTGGAGTCTCTGCTTTCACTACAATCGCCCTGTACTCCCTAGTGTGTCTCTTTGTGGAACTACTCTTGCTGACTGGTGCATTGCGGGTGCAGGATCTTGATGTGGTACTGCTAGTTTCTACTGTGCTTTCATGCTTGACTACTTGGAATCATTTTGCATGTGCCGTTCACCCTCCTGCTGTGATGGAAATTCTAACCTGGTTGCTCCGAAGGATTTAATGAATAAGCTGCACTAAAAATAAACATCACGGTTTTTAATTAATGTCACAACTGCCAGCCACTGGATGAACTTCTAACATGAGCTGTACACATAAATTCTGGACACTTGCATTGAACGTCTTACCAAGTGTATGTGGACGTTGTCCAATGTCATTTATGTGTCTGATTCGGGGAGTAGTCCAACACCTTTAGATGAATTAATCGATGATCATTTTATCATCTAGCTTGAACATCTTATCCTGGACATTTAAACCCTGGTCAGTGTCTTATCCTGGATCTTCAAGAGTGGTCATCATTTTATCCCAGATTATAAACATTGGTCATCGTCTTTTCATGGATCTTTAACAGTGGTCATCATTTTATTCTGGATTGTAAATACTGTTCATTGTCTTATTCTCGATTTTGAACAGTGGTCATCATCTTGTGCTGGACCTTTAACAATGGTCACTGTCTGTTCCTGAATCTTTCACAGTCATAGTCATCTCATGTTGGATGTATAGCACCGTTCGGATTCTTATTCTGGATCTTTAACGTTCATGATCACCTTTTCCTAAATATTTAACCCTGGTCATCATCTCATCGTGGATATTGTCTCTGTAAGATCTAAGTGCCGTTTGTTCTTGTAAACTTGAACTAATTGTATCCTGACTGCAGTGCTGTGACGGGTGGGTTCCTTTATGAGCCTTGCTGCTTCTTCCTTAGGGAGCTTTTCCTGCCACTGTTGCGCTCAGTTTGCTCATTAGGTGGATGCACCCACATTACTGGAAAGTTGGTTTGTGACAGCGTCAGATAAACCTGAACTGAACCGAAAATTGGATCTGCCAAAAAAATCATATAAGAATAAGTTAACTTTCTGCAAACAAGGTTGTAGATTCCTCATAGCGTTCCATTTATAGTGTGCTTTTTTAACAACACTGCTTCCCCCTGTCGATTCCTGAAATAATAATAATAATAATAATAATAAAAAAAAAAAAAACTTCATCAAGCCCAACAACATTGTTCCCGGAGAGGTTGCCACGGCGATTGTGTTTAAAATGCATTGCAAACAGTGTTAGATAGAAGGCAGAAAATCCTTAATCACTGCTTAATTAAGGAATCATCTTGTAGCTTCATTTCCTGAGCAGTAATTAAACAGTCGCAATACGTTTCGTTACAGGGCTTAGCATGTTCGCCCCAGATCAAGGTAGTGCCTTTAATGTTATCTCCCTGGCTTTCTCTCTCGCTCTTGCTCTCCCTCTCTCTCTTCCTCTCTCCTCTTTTCTCTCTTGCTGCACTGTAGAGGAACTGTTGATACTCGCCTTTGTTATCCTCATCATTATACATGAGGAGTATGCTAAGAAGGTTCTCCCGAACCGACAATACAAATAGTCAGGCAGAGGTTTTTTTATGACCCGGAGAGGGAAAGAGGGAGCGAGAGAGAGAGAGAGAGAGAGAGAGAGAGAGAGAGAGAGAGAGAGAGGAAGCAGAGAGAGAATGAAAAAAAAAAAGAAGTGTAAAGCTGTGTCCTGAGTAGGAACTTGCATAAGGGAATCTAGGTCGCAGTGACCTCATGTTCAGTAAGTAGGACAGCGCTGCGCACTTCTTGCGCCTAGCAGTCCAGAGCCAGCCAGGAAGCTGCTATCCTTTTGGCCGTGTTTACTGGCTGCCTTTGAAGTGAGCCATGTCTTAACTGGCTTAAACCCACCATGGCGAGGGAGTTCGATCTGTAGATTAACCCATCCGGATGGGCCCACGTTGCTGCGCCGAGCGCCACTAAAGGCCGTTCCGCTGTGTTAGAGGGGTCATTTCCACATCCTGTACCATTCTGCCGCTCTACAACCGGAGAAAGGAAACACAAGGTGCTAATGTGAAAGAAATCGTAATTATGAAACAAAGTCTGTAGAGGACACAAGCTTCTTCTGTTAAGTGTGAGGACCATATCTGGTTTTCATCTGCTAGGAAGGATATCAGGCGGTGGTCTGTTGATGATCTCCTTCAAAATAAGGTGTTAGAAATGGTTCTTTGAATGATGCAATAGAGGAACTGCTTTTGGTTCCAAAACTAAACGTTTGTGTGAAGACCCTTCAAACTAGGAAAGAACATTTACATCAAGTCAAGGCTCTTCAGAGCTTGTGAGAGATTAATAACACATATACAACATAGTTCTTTATGGAGGTTCTTCTATGGAAAATAACCTTTGGAAGAACCTTTACTTTTAAGACCGAATTGACAAAGAACTCAGTTACTCAATTTAAGTTTCAAATAAATTCTAATTTAATGTTACTGTGTTGATGAGTGCGTGGTTTATAGTTTTACAGGCTTGGCATATTTGATTTTTATTCCACCTCAAGCACCAATCACGCAGCATTCTCCTGGCACTGGGAGGGTGAAGACAAGCACTGATTCCTCAGAGCTTCCTCTAATGCCAACTGCTGCCATTGCATAATTACTGAACAGCCAACGTGTTCAGAGGAAAGTGAAATCAGAGTATTATCAGAATCATTATCAGAAGAATTGATTGATTACATGTGTCTAGTACAGCCCATAGGGACAGCATAAGCTATGGGTCTCTGCAGCATGTTCTACAGGAATTCCATATCCAGATTCCACCAGAGCTGGAGTTTTTCCCTAATTACTGTTACTAAACAAACAGCCTGAAACTCTAGACTATATTGTACAGTGTTTAACTGCATTATTCTGACCATTAGCTCTTTAGTAAGACTGTATGTAACTCGTATTTGTAACAGCAGATTGGCTGTTGTAGAGGCATTTATAAGATACAGGGAGATGGCGGGAGAACTTAGTGTGGCCCCACTTAGAACAGGCCCATAGCTAGCAAGATTGTGTGGGGGTGGTTCCGCATTCAGCTCCAGCACAAGGCTGGAGAGATACAGGGGGGAGAAATCAGCCGCATATCCGTTCTTTATCTTGTCTATGCATTGCCTATCATTGTTTGAAGGAAGAACGAAGGAATTGCTATGAAGGGAAATGATTTGTACTGTTAGAGGTGAGATCTGGGACTTTCCATTACGTTCTAGTACATAGGAGACGTATGAGCATCCATCAGTACTTTCGTAGCTTTATTATGTTTGTCAGGGTAGTGTGTCGTTGTTGTGGAAATGGCTGTGTCTAGGAATACAGTAAGCAAAGATAAACCCACAGCTCTCTAGAAATGGGTTTAACAGTGAATTTAAAAGCTCTTGTAGCTAAGACGAGGATCTACCAAAATCCCCCAGAGCCCAGCTGCAGAGAGCTCTTTAAGAGGAGCCCAGTTCTGCATGTACTGCACAACACCTGCATGGACACAAACATACTCACTCACTCTCAGACACACACACACACACACACGATCAAACACTAATAAACACACAGCTTCCTTCTCCTCTTCTAGCACTCTCTTGCTCACCAATTGGCTGTCATTATACACTATATGGGCAAAAGTGTGTGGACACCTGCGCATTCATTGTTTCCTTATTTTTATAATAATGTAGCAGACTTGGGCACTGAACAAATTAGGATAGTCGTACCAAGTACTGATTCACGTCACATCAGTCGGTACGAGTGTAACACAGTGTTGAGGGGAATTCGGTCTCAAGTGTGGTTATATTTTTAACAATTGGTACATTGCTCTCTGCAGAATTTTAAATACAGAATGCAAAGCTGGCAACGCCTCTTACCTGCGTTAGATGATAAAGTTGGCATCATACCTGCACTGCTTATGAAGCACACAGTAGTGTGGAATACAGTTTTACTACTGCAGACATTTTTTACACCATTCGAGCTAAGCATTGAGGAAAGGTTCCAACCGTCATGTGTCGAACGGCTGCCGAAACCAATGTCTTGGATTTCGCTGCACATTCTGTTAGAAATATGTTGTCATATTGGACTCAAACGCCAAAACTACTGTAACGTCTGAAACTAATGAGCCTCTTGGGAAAGCAGAGTAAAGACTTTTAACATCACTAATTGGATACACACTGAGAGTACATCACTCAGCCCAGTATAGTACGGATCAAAACACTGACAACACAAAAGGTTATTGGCTATCTCTAGATGGCATTGGTAATACAACAAGCATGGACACACATCTGAAGTGACACGACTCTGGTGTGCACAAATGTTCTAAATAAATAACGACAATATGAAATGACGAAGCTCGGGTTTATTTACAACCATTGGTACCAAAATCTGTTGAATCCAGGATTCAGATTCAGTTGCTATTTCATTTCTGTTCTTTAGTGGATGATTTCTGTTCTTTAGTGTCACAGAGTGGTTAAGTGTTTGAAATCAATAGAAATATGTCCCATGATTCAGAATACAATTGTAATTTCATTGCATAACTTTATTGCAGAACATAAAGGTCACATAATTATACAGGTCTGTTAAAAAGTAAAATCCTGTTTTCTAAAGCTTAAACAGATGTAACCAGGTGTTTTTTTAGATGTGATATTTGCATCATTTCTATTTAGGTTATTTCAAAGTATGTAACCATTCCGATCTAACAGAATTTGAATTGCCGTCACCTTTCATGAAAATGTAGATGATATTCAAACAAACCCTACTTTCCTTTAATTGTCACTCGCTCCAAGATGACATTAAAGCTAACTGTAGTTTCATTAAAATAAAAACAATATTCCTGCTGTGTTTTCGTTCCTGCTGATTGTGGAAAGATGTTTTTTCAGACGTGTGTGAAAAGACTACAAACCTGACTGTTCCAACTGTGTTTCAGGTGAAGAGAACAGCAGCAGAGAGATGGCGGACACCGAAATGGAGGGGCAGAATGAGAAGACTGGACATCCCCCTCTGGAATCGGAAGAGTGGGATGGACCAAGTAAGTGTCCTCCTGTGTGATGGGATGTTCCATATAATGCGTGGTTTGTCCTCTCCATTAGACACTTCCGGCACAGTGAAATAAACTGCTTGATGACTCCACACTATCAATCAATCAATCAAAATTTATTTTTATAGCGCTCTTCACAACTGAAGTTGTCACAGAGCAGCTTCACAGAAATTAATTAAATAAATAAATAAATAAATAAATAAATAAATAAATAAGGAAGGTTAAAACAGAAACAGAAACAGAAAGTATAAATGACAGATCCCCTAGTGAGCAAGCCACATGGCGACAGTGGCAAGGAAAAACTCCCTCAGCTGGAGGAAGAAACCTTGGGAGGAACCAGGCTCACAAGGGGAGGACCCATCCTCCTCTGGTCAAACTACTTATACATAGTTAGGGGACACTGGACCCCTACATCTCTGTTCTATTACTCGGGTATTGAAGTAATGTTAGTTATCTGGTGGACATAATATTAACAGTAGATTTCTACAGTTGGTGATGGTGGGGGAGCAGCTAGTCCATGGCAGTGTGGGAAACTAGTCCAGGTCCAGTTGGTGGAAGGTGGAGAGCCAATGTATACATGTATCAGGGGAGCTTGGAGTCCTTCTCAGGTGGGGCAGAAGAACTTGGGGTTAGGACCTAATCAGTTCTGGCTGGTGGGTCATCGTTAACTCGGAAAAGATACAGAGATGAATTAGTTTGGAATTTAAAAAGAGAACAGAGAATGTAAACATTACCAGAGTGTGGCGAGTGACTCCGGCAGATCTAACTATAACAGCATAACTAAGGAGAGAACCAGAAGGTAACATAAACATGGGAGCATCCTGAAACATTGGCATCTAACTGCTCCACCGTCACAACTACACACACCAGTATGAATCTCCGGACAAGACGTCCAACACTATTCGCAATTCAAAGTCGGAATCAACAGCAAGCTCACGTGTTCACGTCACAGCTGTATTTTATGGAGTTCACTTAATGATCCCTTTAAGCCATGATAAAAAAAGGGGACAATAAAACCTTTATTGATTTTTTCTCACAGTGTTTTTTTTCCTTATTTGGATTTTAGGTGTTTTTTCCTTTACGGGAAAATGTGCCATAAAATATGCATAAACACAGAAATCATTAGAACATACTAAGTAACAATGGCCTGATGGGAAACCTGACTCGTCTTCACATGGTGTCATGATTTGATTGTTGGCTGGGTTGTTATGGTGACACAGTCACTACTCCAGTACTGTCAAACAAAGCCAACCAAGTGACCCACAAATCTTAACCCTGGTATTTCAGTTAGCCAAGTAGGACAGCTTCCCTTAGAGTGTGTGAATCAGTGGTAAACACATTGCCTACGACTGGCCAGCAGCAAGGAACTGACCACCTTAACACTGCAGTATTGTCAGTAGCACATGTAGCATATTCCCCTGCTCTTAATTACAGTAATCACATAATGCTGACTTGATTTCACATTAAACGGGAACAAGTGCACAAACATGAGGTGTGTAAACGTGAAGGTCTCCTGATCATTTCACTCCCGCTATCTGGCAGGGTTTTGGGTGACATCAGATCGTCCCTGGCCTTTCTTCAAGCGTTTAGCCCATTAGCTAGCGGTTAGTAATCACTTGTAAGCGGCCCATTATGACACGGTTTAAATGAATCCATCTGGGATCAGGGGATTTGAGCCGTTCAATAGCAGGGCATCTAAAGATATCCTTGACAAGGCTGCCATACAGAGGTAAAACTCTGAGCTCCCGCGGAAGCTTTTAATGAGCACTTAAATTAGTGGCCGCCAGTTCATTGTTTGAATTAAAAATGTCCACGTTGGTCTTGCGCCACTTCTGTAAGCTGTGTGTGGAAGTGAAAGAACCCAGGCCTGTTCTTTCGGTCTAGTGCTACCAGTCCTTTTAGTCAATTTGCAAATAAACAAATATTCGTTCGAATAAAATAAATATCGTGCACTTGACGGCTGTTTACCATTTCAAGAGCTGCCGTGGTTAATTGGAGTCACAGTGTGAACTGAAATAACAGGAAGTTGGTTAAAAGCTTTTGTAGATGAGAATTTCGCAGACATGCAAACTTCATGCAGTGCAGTCTTCAGAGGAGTTGTTTTTTTTCAGGGCATGAACATAAACATATCTCTTTTTAAAAGAAGGGCTCTCTCATCCCGGCATTGTTTTCCTTGCCAAGTTGGGTAAATGGAGAGACATGTGTTGAAATACGGCAACTCCATGCTTCAGTGATCCAACAAGCGTCCTAAGTTGGACTAAATTGCATTTTGAGAGAACCTCACGCGAACCATTGGAACGATGGACTTAAATTAACTTATTATCGCCAATGAATTATAAGTTAAGTTAGCAGTGTTGAATGGAATGGATTAAATAGCTTTGCTCCAAAGCTTTATTGCATGTGTGCTTTCACATGGACTGTGCACCCCCCAACAGTAAAGCTTATAACAGACCCACACACACACACACACACACACACACACACACACACACAAAACATATTTATCTTTTCTTCTTGAGGAATCTCATTTTACCATGCAGATTTCCCCCCTTGCTTTCTCAGAGGGTTTGAAGAGAAAAAAAAATAGTTTTATCTTGTTTTTTTTTTTTTTTCCTCTCTCCCTCTCTTCTTAAAAGTCACTTCATCAAAGTGATGGATAATACATCGAACAAGATAGCAACACCAGCAATTATTGCTCACCAGTGGCGTCACATTGCTGAATGCACAAAATATGATTCCCCTTTTAATGCATATGACCTCCAGAATTTATTGCAGGTACATACAGTTATAAAAAAAAGTGGATTTGGGCAAGTTGGCGCTGGGAAGCCCCCTGGGGTGTGTATTTTACACTGACAGTGAATCAGTGTTATCAGCACCTATCAGATAATGCATTTATCATTAAATTTCACATTTGCATTTCAATCTGCGGAAGGAAATGAGCATTGGCAGCGGACGATAAGAGTGCGGCGACGGCGGTAATAAACCATCACTCTGATCAGGCGGCAGCCAGGGCTGAGGGGGTCAGGCCCACAACTACGGGGGCCAGGGAGGGGAAGGGAGAAAAAAAAAGAAGCATCACATTCAGAACCAAGACTGTAAAACGCTGAGCTTAAAACTAGTGCTTTAAAAAAATAGAGAATAAAAAGATTGCGGGTGGGGGGTGGTAGATATTGTAGCTCAGGGTGACTGTAATTATCCGTCCTGTCCAGTCATCAGAGAGAGAAAGAGAGAGACTTACTGAAGAGTTGATCTAGCTTCTCACACAAATGCATATATTCATTCAACTGTGTAAAGACACCGCCTGCTTCAGAAAAGCTGTTTGTTAGCTTACACATTTTCTGAAAGTGTAATTATGAGGAACAGGGAGAGATTGCACCAGCTATGAGTAGGCTTGTGTTCAAGATTTGACATGTTTATCTACAGTCGTTTAAAGAAATTAGGATGCCTCATCAAAGCCTTCCTCTTTCTTAGCATATTTCAGCACATTGGGCATATTTTAATAATATTGAGGGATAGATGTTATATAACACTGAAGAAATGCGTCCTTTAAACATTAGAATTTGTAAAACTTTATTTTTAGAAATGCAGTGAGTAAAATATCTGGACACGGCCACATTTACTGGCACTTAAGATGCCTAAAATTAGAATCAGATGTAGAGCATCTGCTACAGTTGATCAGAACAAGGTTACAGAGGCTTTTGGAGGAGCCTGTCTTATTTTAACCCCAAACATTTACTTTGGTTTGCACTTGATGGTTGAAAGTGAGTGAGGTCCCTGTGGACTGGTCCAAACAGCTCTCTGAGGCCTTCAGAAAGAAGGCTGTAGATGCAGATTAGTCTGCATTTACCTTTGTATTTGAAACAGCTGCCAGCATAGCCAGGTCAGGCTGTCCTAGCAAGTTCAGCCCAAGAGCAGAATGCCAGATGCATAAAGAAGCCTCCAACATTCCTACAATGTTAAAATGAGACCTACAGGTAGATCTCGCCACAGTTGATGACAAAGTACAGCATCTACCATCAGAAAGAGACCAAACAAATTTGACTATATAGCATATATATATATATATATATATATATATATATATATATATATATATATATATATATATATGAGGTGGTCAGGAGATATATATCATAGGAGGTGGGCTAGGAGTAAACTCATGATGTCAAGAAAAGAACAAGAACATCAGGTTAGGAATACTTAGACAAACACCAGGGCTTCTAGAACACTGTTCTGAAAGCTGTGAAGGCTGGACTCTGCGATACAGTCCATTAACATGTGTACAGCTTAACTATGTACAATTCCAGTAGCTTGCCTGTGGTTGAGCTGGTGTAGCTGGAATTCCTCAATTCCTGAAAATACAACAACTCCTAGAATCAGTTTGGACACCATTACATACTGGACACTCTGACATCTTATTACACAGAATATTGCAGCTTGATTATTAATGCAGACCGTCCGTCTGACAGTTAAGAAGATTGTTAGACTGTGATATTTGTCCGAAAGCCGCCCCAGCGACTGCTGGCAAACACACAACCACAGGGCCAGAGAGTTAGTTAAGCTAATTTGTCAGATTTGTCTCAATTTTGAATTCCATTTCTCCGACACGTAATGATTTTGCCGATAGCGCCGATGCTTGTCCGTGTTACTGATAATCGTGTTGCATTACCCAGATAAGATCTCTTCTGCATGCCCCACTCGCCTCCCCCCCCCGACACCCATTCACAGGCACACACATTAGTGTCACAGAGCAGCAGGAGATGTTACGTGAGTTTCTGGGAAAACAGAATGTAAATGAGAGATGTCCTATTGTCACCCAATAGGAAACAGCCCTCAGCGAGTACAGGAAATGACACCGCTTCGAAAATGACAACATTTGTCTTTCAAGTAGGAGTACAGTACGTGGGCATTAATCTCGGCACGTAATAACCGCATTAACTTTCACATCGTGTCTTTTCTGAAAGGCCATTTCCCCCCTTTTCATTTTTCCTATTGTGCTGGAAAAGTCAGATGAGCATGTTATAATTTGAATAAAGTGGAAAATCAGACAATCAAATATGAACATCTGAAATGACATGACTTCCTGTTCAAAGCGATTAAAAGCAAATTTATTTAGTTTGAGACAGTCTATCCTGTTATCGCGCTCCTTTTTTTGTGAACGTTCAGATCCGGAACGTTCCCAGTGCCTTTGTTATTCCCGGGCTTAAGTTAGAGCAGGTGCGATTATGATCAGTAACAGATAATTCTTAATCACTCTCTGTGAGGGTATCTGAATGGGATGTATAATGGCCATTACATCTAAAAGAGGGGAGAATTTCTTAATGAAGTGACTTTGACCAAGTCCACCTGCTGTGAAGAATCCATTAAAACCAACTCTGCAATTTGTCTCCAACTTGTCGCCCTAATTGAACTTCTGCGATCGCCTTATCGTTATGAGCACCGCCATTTCAAGTGCACCTGGATCTTTTGGGTTCTCTTGCATCGTTCTTTCAGGAATAGCTTCAGTTGCTGATGCACGTAAAACGTCGTTCCCAAGGGAAGGCCCTCACTTGGAGAACGTCCCCGTGGTGTTCTTAACCAGAGTCTGCCAGAACACCCACTTAGCTCTTAGTAGAAATGTTAACTTAATCTTCTTCTCAATCTTCCACTCCATTCTGCCTCGTTATGGATGTTTGCAGTCTCGTGTATATTAGTGGTGATAGCTTGTACAGCAATTTGCTAATTATCATGGACTTCTTTGATACATATCTTGACACACTCCTCAAGGCAGAAAGGAAGTGGGGAAGGGGGCGGGAGGAATTGTAATGAACTGCTGATCATGCTAATCATACTGGCTGGCCTGGTAGAGCAGACTACAGTCAAAGGCATGAGAGTCAAGTACTGTACAGAAACTGTCCATGTTCCTGTCACTGTTATTGTTACACACAGATACCTTGTGTTTGTTAGGTAAAGAACCATGTCTTGTTTTTACAGGAGTGTGGTTCCTTCAGATTATTCAAGAAGGTGCACTTCAATACTATACTCTTTTACATCCTAAACGTCATCAAGGATCATGAGTCCTCTGTAGGTAATTAATACTAAACCAAGATCCAAGTCCAGACCATCATGTGTAGAACATGATATTTATTGTCATATCATTACAAGTAGTTATAAACCCAATGTATCCCTCTCCAGTTGCCCATGTCACTTGAGTCACCTTGTATGTTTCAAAGTCCATGTAGAAACTTCAGGCCCCTGCAGATGACACATAGGTGAGTGAGCTGCCTGCGGGGTGTGCAAGATTAAGAAGAGGTGATACAGTGGAGTGAATGTCTGGTTCTGTTGGTAGGTTGTAGACTGAGCAAAGGCCTCTCGCGTGCTGCTCCATATCTTCATGGTATGTAGTTCCCTGCAGAATGTTCTTTTCCGAAATTGTTTATGAAGGACCTGCATTAACTTTTAGAAGCAATTCTTGCCTTAAAGCAAAGCGATTTCCATTCAATGAAATTCACTGCACTGACGACCTAATCTCAATCTGTGAATCCCATCACACACCCTGCATGTGTTTATAGCCCAGTCATCGCTGTGCAGTGCCGTCTGCAAGAGTCTGAAGTTACTTTGATAAATCTAGCATAAAATTAAGTATGTATATGTATAATATGGAGGTAAAACATCCCAATAGTTTATTCATAAACCCCCCAGATTTGATCAAATATCTGTCATTAGACGCTGCTAGCCTTTCATTACATTTTTTCATCAGAAATTTTGAATATAATATCATTAAGAAGGCTTAGTCAGAACTGATCTTTTAATCTTTTATTGTTATTAAATTTGTTGTTATTAGAAATTGTTGTTTGAATTAATTGACTTTGTCTCTGAAAAACAGTCCGTAAACTGACCACTTAAACTGGGGAAATGGCTGTAAGTAAAGCCAACTGCTGCAGCTGAATGTGCACATCTGGTTCTACCTCACACATATAAAGACTTTGAATTGGCTGGATTAATTGAGTCATTATTCAGTTACTTTCCCAAACTTGCCTTCCTTTTTCAACACGTTAGCCTTTTAATTAGTCATTAGTCACACGGCTTCTTGAGCACATTATCAGAGTCATTATCTGAAATCTGAGGGTGTTAAAAAGGCATCATCCATCCAGCACCAAGTACTGTGCAGTTCCTTCATTATCATCAGCAGCGTGAAGGTGTGTTTCCAGACTGTTTAGACTGTGGTCAGTGAAGTAGCTGTAAGGTATATGGTATTTGACGTGCAAAGTGTTCGTTTGACCTAATTAGCAAAAGACATTTCTAACAGAAGAACTGGGAGAACTTCCTTACTTCTTACTCTGTCCTAATCAAGCAAACACAACCTCTCCAACCCCCAACCCTTCAGATACTGTGTATTAGAATAAACCCAGCCCCTATCTTTCCATGCTAACTGGGAACAGGTGGCTCAAGAAAAATGCCCCTTTGCAGCTTGCCCCCCCAAAAAAAAAATCAGTTTGAATGGTCAAGCTATCTGGACCACCGAGTGAGCATGAAGTAATCCACACCTAGAGCTTATCACACTGCGGCCAGATCTCTGAGCCTGACAAACCTCAGAGCTAGCAAATCTCTGCGCCTCATAGAACCTGTCGAGCCCAGCCTGACCCATTACTCTGTGCCAACTGGGTGCTGGCCGCTGGCCTTGGCCAGGTACAGGAGCTGACCACTGGGAAGAAGCCCTGGTTCTAGACAGGGGGCATTGCATGTCCAGCCTCTCCAATCACCTGTGCAATCAAAGCCCCCCCAGCCTTTCCCATCCCTCTTCTCCAGTCATCCCACCTGTGAGCCCCATTTTTCTTGGCTGGACCCCTCATTTAATATATGAAACAATAGCCACCTCAGCTTTTAACACACATATGTCAGACTAAGTGAATTCAATGAGCAGATGGGCGTGATGGCACGGCAGGTGCCTCGACAAATGTTTGCATTCAGCGAACTGCTATTTATATCGCAGTGAAACGGCCAGGCACAAATATTTGCCGAGGGCCAGTGGGACCTTTCTTTTTCCACATGCGTCAGGATGATCCATGCGCCGGTTGCTTCCATCCCACTCAAGAAGCAAACAGATGGCACTTAGGAGGTTGATGTCACCAGTCTGAAATTCATGTTTAGGTTTTAGGAGACAGGATGAGGGGGCAGGGGGCTGTTTTAGAAAAGCAGGGGTTTTTTTCAGTTTGTCAGATCATTTAAACGAAGGAAGCTGAGATAAGATGGGCACTGAAAGGACCAGGCTTTGTGCAAAAATTGTCTTGTTAACTAAGAAGGTCAGTTTTGTGGAATATTTCCTAAAAGAGTCTTCTGTGGTGCACTGTTCAGAGGTTCTTTAGTAAAGACAGTTGTTTAGTACTCGACTCAAAGTGTCATTGAACGGGATCTAAAATGTATATTATTTGTCAGGTATAAGATAATGTCAAATATTTATTTACATCTTTATTTTTATTTATTTTACTAAAATTAATAATTAAATTGAATCTTAACCCATATCCTGAACAGAGCAGATTTGAATATGTTACACAGCAGCTAAAAGAGGCCCACATCCAGTCTTTTTTGTCAACTGTGGTCCAGGTGTTGGTGTGTGATCCAGGTGTTGGTGTGTGATACAGGTGTTGGTGTGTGATCCAGGTGTTGGTGTGTGATCCAGGTGTTGGTGTGTGATACAGGTGATGGTGTGTGATCCAGGTGATGGTGTGTGATCCAGATGATGTTGTGTGATACGGGTGATGGTGTGTGATCCAGGTGATGGTGTGTGATCCAGGTGATGGTGTGTGATCCAGGTGTTGGTGTGTGATACAGGTGATGGTGTGTGATCCAGGTGATGGTGTGTGATCCAGATGATGGTGTGTGATCCAGGTGATGGTGTGTGATCCAGGTGATGGTGTGTGATCCAGGTGATGGTGTGTGATCCAGATGTGTACAGCAAAAAAGTTTGAATCTGAGATTTTGATTAGGGCTACTTTCATATGCCGCCTTGAAATCCGGTATCTGATTCACAGCACAGCGATCTCAGTCTGAACAGCCAGATTTGAAGATTGCAGAGGCTTCACTGTTTCCTCTAATTGTACTCATGTGACACTGTAATGAGACTTAAATGTCAAGAATTTTTGAAAACACAACAGCTATCTACTATATCACAGGCGGTCAATGCATCATCACTGGCCTCTCATGGCCATAGTTGGTAACATATTGTTCATTTTACACCATTACAATATGCCAGGTACCTTTAACATTGTAACAATATGTCAACAGGAGAAATACTGTGAAAACAATTCTTGTTGCATTAATGTAACATTGAATGTGAACATTTTTACTGCTATAGTGATCAGTTCTTCTTAATAAAGATGCTACAAAATTGCCTTTGACTTGGATCCCTTTTATTTACTGTTAAAATGCCGTATTTAGCCTCAGTCTAAGTTCCACCACTTGCCAGTTACTGTTCCCTACATGGTTCTGAGGATGTAATACAAGAACCAGGCTAATCAGTGTTTTTTGTGATTTCTTAATCCCAGTTATTCACAAGTCAGGAGTCACTGGCATAGTGAAGAAGTGCTTTGATCTCAGTGGTCCTTAGCCCGGTTAGTTGTTTTTTCTACATGTGATTAAATTGCGTTCATTAAAAGTGTACTTTCAACCTACAATGTTTTGTGCTTCTTTTTGCTTTTAAGGACTACAAAACAGTTTATGTCTTTTGCGACAAATCCTGTTGGAAATTGATGATTGAAAATGCTTTATTTATGATGATTAGATTGATAGGATTACTTATAATAATATAGTTTTCATGAGACTTGATTCTGTATTATTTTTGTTATATATGTATGGATCAGTATTGTACCCTCTCATGACTTTTATTCTGAAATTTGAACACGGTGTGAGCAAAGAAAGAGAGCAAACAGCCCCTCCTCTCTTGCTTTGTTCTGTAACCAAATGTGTCTGGGTTGGTGACGTCGTCCGTACCACTGCATGCAGGGTGAGCATGTAAACATGGAGAGAGTAGTGAACAGGCACTGAAACTGCTTTAATTTCAGCTAAGCTGCTGCTGATGATTCATCACACATTGATGAAGTGAAAGAGAACGTGAAGAACAGATATTCTTTCTACTAGATTGTTACCACCGAGGGTTTTGATGCCACAAAATATTCTTTGATTTGAGCAAACCGCATCATCTGTACGATCCTTAAGGGTCTATCCATATATACGTTTCAACATCTGCTCAATGACCATAGATGTGAAGAGTCCAAGAAGTTTTTTTTTTCCCCTCAATCTCTGTTTGGCTACCCCCCCCCCCTCTCTAATTATTCGCAGAAGTCCGTTAAGTCAGAGTGTCGTCAGAGGGGTGGCAAGCTGCGAAACTCACGGCCCAGATGCAGATTAGAGACTCCTGGAGATGAGGGTGTAAAAGGGATTTAATGGTAGGATGGATTAGAGAAATCCTTGTAACAATGTTAAATAATTATAGTTCCAGCCGAGATCAAAGCGCCATTGATTGAACCCCTCAAGCCTTTAGCACATGGAGAGAGAGGGAGAGAGAGAGAGAGAGAGAGAGAGAGAGAGAGAGAGATGGAGGAGGAGGGTGGGAGGAGGGAGGAGAGAGACGGAGAGAGGGAGCGAGGAAAGTCTTGGAAAGCAAAGATTGGTAAACTGCCGATCAGGCCGGGGCGACTGGTGGCGCGCCAGTGGATCGTGGTGGAAGCTTCAGGATAAAAAGATGTATCCTTTAGCTAGGCTCCGTCTGGCTGAGGTGTCTGATAAAGCTGCAGCCGGAACTCCTAAGCGAAGGTTGTCAGAGCCGCTTCCGCTGATACCTAAGCGTTTTAAGGCGACTTATAGACAGGGCCGGGATTTTAATGTATGCAAAGCGGCAAGTTGGGAAAGCGGCAGGCTTTCGTTCTGAAGTTGTTTATTTCTCATGTAATCAAGAAGCGGTGACATGGCTCACTGCCACTCATTCGCCCAGTGAGAGCATCTCCTTCATGGCTTTCAGTCATCTTCATACGCAGTGTTTTTTCAGCCCCTCACGTGTAGATGGTGTTATTGTGTTTGTTGTGTGAAATCAGATTGTGGTGAATGAAGTATTCACTGGAAGGCACTGTACTGCACTGTACACGCTGTAGTGCTCTCTGAATAACAGCTGCACAAGATAAATAAGACAAGTACCCTTTATCTCCAAAATGGCAACTTTAACCTCAAAATAATACGGGTTCTACAGAGAGTGCATTTGGTTCCCTAAAGAACCATTTTTGTAATATAAATGTTTGAATGTGAAGAACCTTTGAATTGCCAAGAATCCTTGTCCTTACATCCATTGCAGGTTCTTTAAACCTTTTAAAGGTTCTTCAGAGTCACAGGTCTTGTCAAAAACAAACATGGCTCTTCTATGGCATTGCCCAACCTTTGTAGCACCTTTATTTTTTTAGGAGTGTACAAGAGAAGAGAACTGAAGTACAATGTAAAAACAACTGTCAGATTCAAACAGCGGAAATGGAGATGCAAGGGTTTTCAGTGACATCTGCCTTATAGGCCTACATGTTGTAATTGCTATGTTCCTGCATTGTATTCAGGATATATTGTTTTGTCAACCCGTAATGAGGCATGGTTAAGCCCTGTCTGGCCAAATTGATTTGGAATCGTGTGGATGTCTTGATTTACACAGATGCCCACATGATACTGTATCCGTCATTGGTCAGGACGTTCACAACACACAGTTTAAAAGGCTCATAAATAAATTTCATTTTTACTGAAAAATGATGTCATAATAACATTGAAAACAGCATTGATCAGCTTTCATATGATAATCTTTAAATATAAATTTTGAAGAGGTTAATGTACAGCAGCTTTTAGGAATAATAACCACCAGCTCTCCTTGAAAATATTTCCTCTCCCACTCATAGTAAGACACGTGTGCGCACACACACACACACACACACACACACACACACACACACACACACACACACACACACACACACTCACACTCCAATAAGGCACAGTGTCTGATTGTGCCGATGAAATATGCAACAAGAGATTAGACAAATCACTCTGCTCGCAGTCTTAAAGTGCCCTGATGCAAATTTAGCCACTGATCCGATACGCTAAGAGGCTTTAAGAGAAAACTTCATGCTTGTTAGTTATGGAAGCAATCTGAAATAGAGCTAATGCAATCTGAAGGCACTAAATACACCCACAATTATAATCGAAACAAAGATACGGCTATTCTGCTTCATCACAAAGTGATGCATTAAGATACAGGCTGGAGCGTCAAACTCCACGGCACCCACTAAGCTAAAGAAAGAGGCTGCAGTGCACAAACTCTAGGTTTTATTTTTATTATTTCGTTTTTGCAGCATTGTAGACCCCACATCCATCTTGTTTTTCCATTCCGTCAACAAACAGCATGTGATCAGTTCAATAGGAATTTGAAGCTCCATCGCTAAATATGGCAGTGATTTTCAACCCAGTTGGTGGTAGAGTTTGTGTCCTCGAGGATTTCTGCATGAGGCTACTGTATTGTGTTCCAGGGTGATTAGCATCATGTGGCACTAACTGAGTAATGCTATAGAGAGCACACAAAGGCGTGCAGCTTTTTTCCCTCTTGTTCTTGCTGTTTGAAGATTGGAGCCCGGCTTTGTGGCCTGCGAGCGTGTTTATGGTGTGTATTTAGCATGAATAGTATGGAGACAGTACTGCCTGTGCTCTTAGAGCAAGTTAGTTGAATGGAAGTTTGATGATGTATAGAAAAAATAGATCTGTGGATTAATATACAAATAAAAATGTACAAAAAAAAGACACATCTTTGTTGCTAAACTATACATTTGTTGCCATAACCTTTCGTATTGTTTTTCCAAAATGAAAAAATGTTTTCAATTTCTAATGCAGGCTGTTTTAATTATGTGCAGTCTTCATCATAAAATGGAAATAACATAACTAATCTGCTGTTTCAAATGTTGTATAACAATAAGAAAAAGGAAGAACATTTTTAAAGATAAATTTCTCCTCTTCAGCAAAAAGAGACAATCAGTTTGTTGGGGGATATTATTTATTTTTGTCATGTTTATTTACTGCTACTTTGCACATCATTGGCTTAGCAGAAATATTTTAGCATAGCAAATGCATGAAGAACACTCTCAAGTTATTCATACCCCCAGCCTAGTAGGTAATTTCGATATATATATATATATATATATATATAAATCTTAACATGAGGTCACAAGATTCCCGTCTAATGCTTGTTGAAAAGCTGCATTGCTAAGCTTAGGAGGACCTGTAAGCATACGTTCCACTTAGCATATGTTCTGGAGGCAGGGGGTCGTTTTGCTTTGCTTGTAAACCCTCCCTCTTGGGTCTAGCTCGAGAACACATAAAAGGAGCAATGGTGAGGCAGGAGGAATTTTAGGACAGCAAGTGAACAGAAGAGTGGAGGTTTGTCTCTGGTGAGGATCTGTTTCAAAAGGAGGTCTGTTGGCTCCTCAGCCACCCTCCCCATTTAGCTACAGTTAGGTCACTTGTGGTTTCTGGATGACTACATTATATATATATATATATATATATATATATATATATATATATATATATATATATATATATATATATATATATATATATATATATATATTGTGTTTATCAAGCCACTATTCTTATCAACTAATTAGTATCAATAATTACAATAATTATAATAATAAAAAAAATAATAATAATAGAAGATAATAATGAAGAAGTTTCAAAATCATACCTTTTTCCTCTGTGTGTATGTGTGTTGTGGTATTCAGTGTACAGTTATTCATTGGCATATTAAATCATCTTTTCACCAAACATGCGTTAATTAAAGCAAAGCGCGGATAAGAGCATTGTTGCGGATCATCACTCTGTTTATCGCTGCTCACACACCCGCAGTTAAGTAAATTCAGCCTGTGAGAGGAATTTCAATACCCCCACCAGCCGCCTATTCTCACTACGTGTGTGTGTGTGTGTGTGTGTGTGTGTGTGTGTGTGTGTGTGTGTGTGTGTGTGTGTGTGTGAAAGAGAGAGAGAGGGAGAGAGAGAGACAGAGAGAGAGAGAGAGAGAGAGAGAGAGAAAGACAGAGTGGGGCACTAAATTTTTGTGTGCATGTGCAAGTATGTACTGTACAGTGTGTGAAAGAGAGTGAGCAAATGGGTGCGAGAGAATGAGCATGAGTGAGTGAGTGATTTCTTGTAGTCTCGTGACAAACCTGGAAACTCCTCTATTGTGAGGAGTCCTGCATCCTTGCAGAGAGATGAATTGCGTTGTAATTAGTCGCAGAAGACTGATGGGGCGTCCTCCTCCCTTATCATCAAAGTGTGAGACAGAGAGAGAGAGAGACAGAGAGAGAGAGAGAGAGAGAGAGAGAGAGAGAGAGAGAGAGAGAGAGAGAGCTCCAACCTGAGAGTGTCAGCTGACTATGTGACTCACCCTGCTCGTTGAGTGCAATAAACACAATCTAAAATAGATGTGAGGCTTATTGTTGATCTGTTATCAGCATTTACACAGAGGCACATTTGAGGCTTCTGTAAATACACAGCTCTTGGAAATCATTTTTCACACAGAATCTTCAGCTATGTAGCTGTCTTCTGAATCTGCCGTCGTGAAAATATAGGGTGCTCATGAAAACTTTTGCCTTTTTTAACAGGGTTAAAGATAAGGAGACATTTGTGGAGATTTAAAACAAGATGCCAAAATCACAAGTTGTCATAGCAAGTTCATCCCACAATCATCCACCATCAGAAGGAGACTGCATTTTATTGCACATCTCTCCAAAAAAATCAGTGTTGTTTGGTCTCTTTCTAATGGTAGTTGCTCAACATTGACATCAACTGTGACAAGAGCTTCCTGTAGGTCCCGTGATGATGTTTTACAGTTGTTGGAGACGTCTTATATATGTTACAGGGATGTCCATGTAAGTTATCTATCCCTGATCCAATGTGAGTATCAGCCAATACCAGTCTGATCCTGTTTGTGTTTGTATTAACGACAGCCCTAGAGTTTAGTTAAGATGTTCTGCTAATTAATACTGAAGTAACATCACTTAATTAACAGTTTAATAATGTTTTTTTTTTATAATAGTAATAAAACAATAGTAATTTAATAAAATAGTATAGTATAGTAATTTTAATTTTTATAAAATTACTGTTTTATATGCTGTTTATTGTTGCTTTTCTTCAGTCAGGACTCCTTTCAGAACTCTCGTCAGCTATTTAAAAGCTACTTTACATGATAACCGCTCTAGTTGATGGTAGCAAAATGATAACCGCTCTAGCTGATGGTAGCAAGATGATAACCGCTCTAGCTGATGGTAGCAAGATGATAACCGCTTTAGCTGATGGTAGCAAGATGATAACCGCTTTAGCTGATGGTAGCAAGATGATAACCGCTCTAGCTGATGGTAGCAAGATGATAACCGCTTTAGCTGATGGTAGCAAGATGATAACCACTCTAGCTGATGGTAATTAGATGATAACCACTCTAGCTGATGGTAATTAGATGATAACTGCTCTAGCTATTGGTAACTAGATGATAACCACTCTAGCTGATGGTAATTAGATGATAACCACTTTAGGTAATGGAAATTAGATGATAACTGCTCTAGGTGATGGTAATTAGATGATAACCATTCTAGCTGATGGTAATTAGATGATAACCGCTCTAGCTGATGGTAACTAGATGATAACTGCTCTAGCTGATGGGAATGAGATAATAACTGTTGTAATTGATGGTAGCTAGATGTTAACTACTCCATCAGATGTTGGTTAGATGTTACCTGCTGTAGGTGATGTAGCTAAATGTTAACTACTCAATTTGATGTTATCTACTGTAGGTGTTAACTACTGGAGCTGATGTTAGATGGGATCAGAAATGGTAAAAAAAAACTACTGTCATCCACATGGTAGATAAGATTAGGTTGGTTAGTTGTCATGTTAGCTCATTTGCTTACGTGAAGAGTCGGCCTCCATTACCACAGAGCAATCAAAAAGGAGATCTTCATAAGATCTTGATCATTTCTCCAAGAAAACAATGAGATCTGATGAAAAGACAAAGAACGTGTATGTAAGGTCCTGCTGCACTAATGTATCTCCTGAGATGAAGACCTGAGCTTCTTACCTCCGTATCTCATTCCGTTCTGACTCTACTGTGTCGTAATGAATGAGACATTGTATTATGCTGTAATATTACACTCTTTAAAGAGTGTGGAATTGAAATATGGGTGCAGATACAGAGGGTTTAAGGGGTTTAAGAAATCATAACTGAGGGGCTAACATAAGTAGTCACTACAGCAGCAATAGAACTGGCTATAGCTGCAGAAGAGGTGTGTGTGGGCATGGCTTTCTCTCCCTCTCCCTGTCCCTCAACACCCCCCCCCCCCCTCTCTCTCTCTCAATATCTATCTCTCTCTTTCTCTCTCCACTCCTAACTGACTTTATCAGCCTCCGCACTTAGAGGAGAGTGGCGGGCCGGTCCTTTCCCGTCGCACCTTAAACACCTAAAACATCTTTGTGGTTTGAAGCACCTGGCTGCTCCTCCCTGTCTTCAGCAGCAATCTGAAAGGCAAACAGCCCCCACACGGGCGCACTCAACCCACTCACACACACACACACACACACACACACACAAATATAGACACTCACACACAATCATGCCCGCTTGTACAAACTCTCTCCCCCACCTTCCTTTTTCTGCTGTGTTAGCTCGAATGTGAACGCACTTGAACAGAATGCAGCACAGGAGGGAGAGGACTTCTCAAGGAAGCGAGAAAAAGAGAGAGAAAGAGCAAAGGAGAGAGAGGGAGAGAGAGAGAGAGAGAGAGAGAGAAGGAGAGAGAGAGAGAGAGAGAGAGAGAGAGAGAGAGAGAGAGAAGGAGAGAGTGTCTCAAAAAACCTCCACATAACAATGCCTGAGAAAAATCAGAACATTTTCCAGCGAAAGATGGGCCATTTCCAAATCCTTGTGCCCTATCAGACAAATTAAAGTAAATCAAGCATGAAATGAAGCAGGAGAGCCTGGAGATAAGGCTGCTTTAAGTCGTTTCCAGATTAGGATAGAGAGAGAGAGGTGCATCTGCTCCCTGGCAGCCGAGGAGGCTAGTTTCTCATTTCACAATAGCAGCCTGTGTATAGGATTACTTTCCCCTGTCAGTGACATGAGGGGAGCAGAGAGAGAAACACACACACACACACACACACACTCGCACGCACATACAACACACACACATACACACGGCACTCACGCTTCCGAACATGCCCTTAAACGTTTTGTCTCTTCTCGAACTTCCTTTTCCCTTCATTTTTGGCAGGAGATCTGTGATAGAATCCTGCAGCAGCTGAGAGGTTACGGACAGTTAGGGCTCAACAACAACAAGAAAAGCAGAAGTTAGCAGCTGGCAGGAGATGAAGGAGGAAGGAAAACATACACACTCTTTACCTGACCCTTATGGACACTGGGCTTTACCCTACAGTGACATTCTGCACGTCAGTACTATGTGCGGTGTTCCATGTGTGAGGGCCAGATGCCCTTATTGACACTGTTAATGTGCAGTATTTATAATATGTGGTTAGTCAAAAGCATGAGGAGTGTATTCATGTCAGGGCTTGGGCTGCAGTTCTGTGCAGGTATGAAATGGTATGAAATTTGGTGATTTTCATTGATTTCATATATTTTGTCATTTTCGGAACATTTTCTGGGAAATTGTAACTGTTGTAGCTTCTTATCTTCATATTCTTGTCCAGAGTGACTTACACGTGACTCATGTTACACAGGTAAGAGAATGCAGTGTAATGGAGTCTTGACCATGAGCTCTTATTGGTGTAGAAGCTGTTACCCACTACTTTACACCAACCCTCTCAGAAGCCACTGTCGTAGGAACAGGATTTGGGACTATATTAAATTAATTATATTAAAATCATCCTTAATCTTAAACCCCAATGGAACCGCCAGTGGTTCCAGACACTGTTCCACACTCCTGTAAGCTGAGAATAACTTGGCCGGTTTGCATTGTTTTGCACATTTCCCATCCCTAACAGGAACGTATCAGACCATTTCTGTGCTTGTAAACAGAGATGACGTGTTTTGTGGGCGGAGATTAACTGGTGGCAGAAGGTCAGTTTGCACAGTGGTGTCAGGTGTTGGAAAATTGGAATATGGATCATCCAGATGCCTTCTCCAGTTATTTTAACAGCTTGCCAGGAAAAGACAGGTTGTCCTACACTAATAATCTAACTCGCAGCAATGGGGTGAGGTTTCCTGACTCATGCTCACTGTCGGATCAGTGGAGTAAAGAGCCAACTGGCCAAAGTTACTCTTTGCACACCTTGTGAAGGAAACCAGCACGTGTACTAAAACAAGGCGTACAAATCACTCAATACCTACAATGAAGGCATGTCCAGAACCTTGGATACCAGGAGGTGTGACATACTGTCTAGCCAGCGACAAGGACATAAAACACAGCTCCAACCTTGTATTGCATAATATATGTTCGAACAATTTAAATCAGTAGAAAAACTACAAGTAAACATATATATATATATATATGTGTAATATATATATGGTTGTAAGGCTTATATGGTTATGATATGAAATGGGTTCTAGTAGTTTGTTATCATAAATGTCTGCATTTTGCCTCAAAGCACATCTTCGACAACAGTATTCTATACAAATAAAGACATTTGTTGTGTTTTTGTCCAATTCTGGTGATGCAGATGTAATAAACACATGTTTATGTAACACAGGTACACATTTTAATACTTTTTGTTTACAACAAAATGAATATTTCTTGTTCAGAGAAAAAGATGATATAGATCTTATCAAAAATCAAATTCAGACTTAATTATTTCAGTTGGTGCTCAAACCAGTCTGTCATGTGCTGATGCTGATCTGCATCATTTCTAAGATACACTATTACAAGGGAACTAGATTAAAAATGGCCAAGTTGAGGGCCGGGAGCATAAGAAAAACCTTTGATTTGAACATGGCCGGGTGGTTTCCCGTCTCAGATTCCCTCGCAGTTTACAGCATCCGTTACTGTTCACATCCAGCCATTGTTGTTGCCACTGAATCCATATAACAATTTCATCGTCTTTATACCAGACACTGTATACTGGGATTGGGTAGATGTTTCTCTTCAGTGTGAGATTGTTTCCCCTCTTCCTCCTGAGTCCTGCCTCGCCTCACAAGCCAACTAGCGATTAGGAGTGTGACCTTGACCTTTCAAGACCCCGCCATAGGTTTAGCCCCTCTATCGGCCTCATCTCCAGTCATTTAAAAACTCCTTCCGAAAAAGCAGGCGATTTAACCCACCTTTTACGCTGTTCTTATCCCAACTGGATGAGAGGAAGAGAGAAAGAGTGAGAGAGAGTGAGGGGAGAGAGAGAGAGAGAGAGAGAGAGAGGAGGGTAAAAAATCCTTAATCCATCTTATCTGTTGACTGTCAAACTGCTGGGGCTAAGACCTCGTCACAAAAGACAACTGGGTCAGGCAAGGCAAGAGCGGTAGGATTGGACTGGAGGGAAGTTGGAGAAGCTGTAATTGGCTGGAAGGGGAGGATGGAGAGAGGCTAATGACTCACTGGGGTTCACCACAGAAAAACAACACCAGTAAAAAGTGAAAAATAGCAACAGTGCAGAATACAGTGCCAGTCGAACATCTCAACACATCTGATTGAATGCAGGTTTCTCAGAAGGTGTTTTGATGTGAAGGTTTAGATTCCTTTCACAGTTTAGGGACAGTGATATCAGAATCACGTGAGTGTTAACAGATTTGTTTTTGTATTCTAGGCAATGCTTAAATTTTCAGGTATGGACAAAAGTATTGGGACACCTCAATCATGGATGTTAAAAAGAGATTATCCTGCTTTTGTTGGAGTAACCGTCCCTACTGTCCAGGTAAGGCAGTAGAGACTACATTTTCAGGGCTTTCTGTGAGGATCCGTTTGCATTTGGCGACGAGAGCACTAGTGAGGTCAGGGTGTTGGATGATCACCACCCCAGCTCAGCCACAACTCATCACAAAAATACTGGATGGAGAAGCATCACTCCAGAGAACACAGATCCACTACTCAATGTTAGGGGCTTCATACCCCTCTACCTTACTTCTGGCGTGAGGCACAGTGCACATAGTTTATCTGCTGCAGGCTCCTATTCTACTGACAGTACTTTTCATTTTTGGCAGCAATTACAGACACAGGTCTTTTGGAGTATGATGCTACACCTGTTTTTGGGAAGTGTCTCCCATTCGTCTTTGCAGAACCTATCAAAGTCCAGCAACTGGATGGGGAGCATCTGTGCCCAGCCATTTTAGATCTCTCCAGAGATGTTCAATGGGGTTCAAGTCTGAGCTCTGGCTGGGCCACTGAAGAACATTCACAGAGTGGTCTCGAAGCCACTCCTTGGTTATCTTGGCTGTGTGCTTAGGGTCAATGTCCTGTTGGAAGATAAACCTTCATCCCAGTCTGAGGTCCAGAGCTCTCTGGAGCAAGTTATCATCAAGGATGTCTCTGTATTTCACGGCAGTCATCTTTCCCTTCACTCTGCAGAAAAACATCCTTACAGCACGATGCTGCCACCACCGTGCTTCACGGTTGGAATGGTATTGACTAAGTGATAAGTAGTGCCTAGTTTTTGCCAGACATGATGTTTGGCATTCAGACATAAAGGTTAAATCTTTTGGTTTCTCGTGGTCTGAGATTCCTTTGGGTGCCTTTTTTCCAAACTCCAGACAGGCTGTTAAGTGCTTTTACTGAGGAGTGGCTTCCGTCTGGCCACTCTACCGCACAGGTCTGACGGGTGGAGTATAGCAGAACTGCTGCTCTCTCCACAGAACATCTTTGGAGCTCTGTCAGAGTGATCATTTGGGTTCTCGGTCACCTCCCTGACGAAACCTGGCTTGGTTTGTGTTCTGACCTGCACTGTCTACTGTGGGACCTTATATAAGCAGGTGTGTGTCTTTCCAAATCATGTCCAACCAACTGAATTTACCACAGGTGTCCAATCAGGCTGTAGAAACATCTGAAGGATGATCAGTGGGAACAAAAGATACACCTGAGCTCAGTTTTGGGTGTCATGGCAAAGGCTATACTTACACTTTTGAATATTTATACATTTTTATTTTATTTGAAAAAATATTTAAATATATTTTTATTTATATATATTTTAACAAACATTTGTCACTGTCATCGTAGGGTAGCGCGTGTAGAATGTTGAGGGGGGAAATGAACGGAATCCATTTTGGAGCAAGACTGTAAGAACAGAATGTGAAGCGCATATATGTTTAGCGAGTGATTGTATGTGTGGGTTTGGAAATACTCTTGCTCCGTGTGCTCTGTTCCTTGAGCTTTCATCTCAGCTCATTTGGAGCTTTGGATGCTTCTGCGTGAACATCTGTATCCGGGGTCAACATCACATCACTGCGAATCAAAAGACAGGGTTGCCTCTTTCCAATAAATCTACCCACTATTAGTCAGTTTGCGCTGACAGGTGAGAGGAGTTATATCCCTCGTGAACACTTTGAATGTGTTGCGCCTCTCAGGTAGTCAGATTTGTCGGGAGGGAAAGACTGCCTGTCCTCTAGATGATGCTTCCGATAGCTCGTCTTCCTCACACTTTCATCTTTTTTTTTTCTTTGCGTGCAATCAGCCGGCATTGTGACGGGCCTCGCGAGATGAATGCTTTGGAGATTGTTGTCGGGAAGCCTTTGCCGAGGCTTTGATCGAAATGAGTTGGAGAAAAACGGACAGATTTCATATTGTCTGACGCCGTTTATTCGCTGCCTGTTGCAGATATCAGCCATACCGTTTTTACATACCGGCTACACCACCAAACCATTGCATAAATAACATGCCGAGTGGTTTTTTTTTTGAGTGTCAGTGTTTGCAAAGAAGAAGACTGCATGAACCGCGAGCTGCCAAATGTAGAAGTAGACGGGGATGTGTGACGTGTGTGAAGTGCAGTTGTTTGCGACTGAAAGAGAGAATATGCTTTAAATGGTTCTAGATACAACCATCTACAAATGTGTTGAAGCATCCACGTGTTTTTTATTGTACCATTGCCTTTAATAAAGAACCACTGAAGAACCATTTCATGAAATGCAAAGGCTCTGTATGTCCCTCGCCTTATCTGCCAGATGTTGTCAGATATCAGTTCAGTTTCTTTCGCTGTAGCTCAAACATTGTATGCACAGTATGAAGCATGCATACAACATACTGGTGTTTTTGCATTTGCATGAATGAACGAGTTAAACTTACACAGTGTCTTCTAAATACCCTTTAAAAAAATCACCACTTCTCCCAGTACTTACTCTCAGCACTCAACCAACACACAGGCAAGAAACGGCAGCCAGCTGCACACAACATATTCCCAACCGGAAACGAGCGCCCGTGTGGGTGTTCACCCAGGACACCGTGCCAATGTGCTTTGCTTTAGCTCTGCTGAAGGTGAAGAACAAAAATGGAGCTGTTTTTCTCTCTAATGCTTAAAGCTCAGCCTTGATGTTTACAGGGACCTTGTTGTTGCAAATCGAATTAAGTTTTGGTTTTATTAGTCCTTGTTGTCCTGAACACAGCTTCTTTCTCCAAAACATGGGGAGGAATTCCGTGCCATTTTGGAGCATTTCTATTGGTCCATTCATCACGAAATATTCACCCAATGTAAAAGCCTAAGCAACAGCTAGATTCTCATTATTTCAAAAAGTGAAAAGTAACTAAATAAAAATGAATAAATAACTCATACACTCAGGCAGAGCAAAGATCTTTAATATTTGATGTTTGGGGGGAAATGGGAGGTTATAGGCTAACATTGCTAATACTTGACTTGGTACAGATATAGCGAAATAGACTCAGCTACAGTTGTTATGATGAGCAAAATGCCAAAGTCAGTTGTTTTATGTATCGTTTTTATTTATTTGAGGTTTTTGTTTGTTTGTTTGTTTTGGATTAACTGGGCACAACTATTGACTGAATAAACTGAATTCGTTATGAAATGTCACAAACATAGATTGTTTCTAACCAGATGCATTGCTCTAAACATGAATAATGGCTTCCAATGAAAGAAATTCTAGTTTGGCAGAAGGCTTCAGCAGAGACGGCAACCCGGTGGTGAAGGACGTGAGACAGTGAGAGAGAGAGAGAGAGAGAGAGAGAGAGAGAGAGAGAGAGAGAGAGAGAGGGAGGTAAAAAGGTCCTCCTGTGTTTTAACACAAGTGTCTGAACAGGAGATAATGGTTAGACTGTGGGATATAAATGATGCATTTGCTTCTTTCGGCCCCGATAATGGGGGTTTGGAGGAAGGGGGGGAAAGTTCATCGCTCTCTTATCAAAGCGCTCTGACATTTCTCCTTCAGCTGTAAAATTTCATATCGCATATCTCTTTCTCCAGCTCAAGACCCCTTTTGTGGTGCAATACGGCACATTCCATTTCACCTCATATGTTTCAGCCTGTATATTAATTTGGGTCCCATTTGGCACCTCTAGAAGCTTGACTGTCAATAGCGGTGGCCTCTCGGAGTTCCTGCTTTCACTTAAGATTCTTTTGAGCGTTGCTGTGGCTAGTCTCCCTATTAAAGAGGGATTAGATCCTGATGCCTACAACGTATTGTACTTTTTTAGAGACTGACGATAGAGACCAGTCTGATATTTATATTAATGCTTAATAAATTATAATTAGGGCCAATTAACAAATAAAAAAATTAAAATAAAAACATGACAAAGCATGAATTCAACCAGACATTCCCAGAGAGCATGAACAAATACAAACGTCTGTGGCACATCAACCGGACATTTATGTTTGTATGTGTCATCTGGCCTGTAGCCTATCACCTCCTGTTCTAAACCAAAGAAACAAACCTCAGATACCGAACATTTCCTGGCTGATTGATTCTGCCTGGGATAAGTGATAAAACTGGCAAGTTACTTTGATTTTTCTCCAAAATATTCCTTTAAAGATTAGAGTTGTTTAGACCGTTACACACAAAGGGCTGTTTTGCTCGTCAAATTGAAGTTCATTACTGGCTCGTTACTTTTTATTCTTTTGAGAGTTATTTTTTATAGCATTTCTATCAAATATTTTCTTCAATGAAGGATATGATCTACAAATATCATAAAGCACACCACACTGTCCCTACAAGGTCTCTGTTTTGTCTCGATTTTTTTCAGTGTTTGCCTCCAGCTCTTCATTATCTCCAAAAGCAGATTATCAGTTCTTTAATTAAGTGAGTAATAGGGACTGTAGATGTTTGGAGATGACTGACAGTGCCAAAGCATTTTGCAAACTGTTTCAGCTTGAAACAGGTCGAGATTAAAATTAGGAATTTAGAGAATTTTCCAAACTAAAATTCATTACTGTTTGAAAGTCCAAAAAGTAGCCCAGCTCCAGCCTTCTGATGTCATTTCTTTACTACATATTATACCACCCTCTCCATAGCACACGCCTCACTTTACCCCCTTCCCCCCTCCCAAAATACACCCCTTTCACTGGTTTCTTCTCCCTACTCCTGTCGTGTGGCATTATAGCATCTCTCTGTAGTGGCACCTTGCCACAGTCTCTTTGGTTAGCCCCGCAGAAGAGCCTGCTGTGCTCTTCTCCAACCATTCTGCCATTACTTGGGGAACAAACAGATGCCGGCATGGAGCATCTTTTTGGGGCTTCTATCGGGAAGAGGATCTCCCCAAACAAAAGGGACATTCATGCCTCTGCCAAGTATCTGTGGAGAGAAGGAACAGGCCCTGAAGAGGAGCGACAGATGATGATCTTATCAAGGGTGGAGGGGAGGGACAGAGAGAAGGAGGGGTAGTGACGAGCTTTGCTCTTTGGTCAAATTGTCAGCTGCTCCTTGCCAAGATTATGGCATTTCGGTACTGGGTGATGAGAGCCGTCGAGAAGAGTGGATGGAGTGTTTTGGGTCCCCACACGGGGCCTCCAAACCCATGCAAAAATGGGTTATTTTATAGGATGTCTTATTGTGTGTCCTTGTCTGGAGCAAAAGTAAGATTCCATGACAAATAGAGTTAAAAACTGAATATTACAACACACAAAGGCTCAAAAATCAAAGAACCATTGCTTTCTTTTGAATATGTGTATATTCAGGCAGTACAAAACTCTCAAAAATAAAGGGTTCTTGCAAAAGGTTCTTTGAGGGGTTCCATTTTTTTGAAAAGTGATGAGTGGAAAGAACCTTTTTAAGGGATCAAAGAAGTGGAGGTTTCTTCACACCATCATTTTACAAAAGTGGTTCCTCATAGAACCAAAATGGTTCTTCTCTGGAGTCACTCATAAAACCCTTTGCTGCACCTTTTTAAGAATGTATTGCAACTCCAACAGCCAAAAAAAAAAAGAAAACAGGCCAAAACACCTTTAAATTGTAGCTTTAAACGCTCTACCGGTCAGAGTGAGCAATCTCATCGTGACTATTTCTGACCTTAGCAATCCAGTGGCCTATGCCACATCCTTCTTCACGGGCTCATGAGCTTACAACTCCAAACATGCAGACACACACAGCTCCAACTGCACATGCTGGAAGATAAGACGCCGTTGGATGACACCACTGTTTATCCCGGCGTGTTTGACTCGCAGCGTATCTGGAATTGAGATGGATGTCTGTGAAAACCGGTGGCAACCGCCAGCATCTCCCCGACCTTCCGCGATGGATCCGTGTGGATATTCTCCGGCTGTATATCTTGATCTCATTATCCACAGAGAGGCAACGTCTAAACGCTGGTGGCGAACAGGAATGGGGGGGGGTTGTGTGCTGGGGGTTTTGGGGGTTGATTATGTGCCCTGAGGGCTGTCCATGATGCCCCGTCCCTCGGGCTCCTGCAGAATCCGCAACAGCTGGGAGGAAGCAGCTGGGACGCAAGCCTTGGAACGGCCCACAGACGACTGGCAGTGGATCACTATCCAGCTCACAACTTCAAATAGCCTCCTACCACATACACAGTTCCACACACCCGCACACAGACACAGTCCAAGTCCATCACAGTCGCCCAGCAAGGACACAGGAGTGTCAAGCGGGGGCTAAACAGGGCTTTTCAAAAGTTAAGAATCATTGTTTTTAGGAATATAAAGCCATTTTGAGAAAAAGTGTTTTCTTCTTTATGATCTGAACTGATCTGAATCATATGAAGTGAGCTGATCAACATAACACAAACACCAGGCAAAACACATAGACAAAGATCAGGACTTTTAGAACAGTGTACTTTGGACAGATCAATCTTGATTCTTGTCCTGATGTGTTTTGTTTTTGTTTTTTTCACAGCAAAGCTTCCCTCCTTCCCTCCTTGCACTCCTGCCATACACACCTCTCTTTATGACAGTAGATGCTGTACACTGTAAACAGTACAAGATCCATGAGGAGCTTTTTTGAGGTTCTTTCATTGTGCAGGAACCTCTAAAAAATGCTTGAAGGTTCCTTGACGCGCCTTGACTGGTTCCTCTGCCGTTTCAAATTGAAGGTCCTTGTTTTGAAGGATCTTCTACTTTTTACAGTGTACTATGACATCAACTGTGGCTAGAGCTCCCTATAGGTCCCATTTTCATATTTTAGGACTGTTGGAGATTTCTTTACATATCTTGCGGTGTTGTTTGGGGGCTGAACCTGCTAGGATGGCCTGACCTGGCAATGTTGGTAGTTGTTTCACTTGTAGATTATTTTCTTAAGAGTGGAACGGCTGATTTTGAATTGTTCTGAGGTCTTTTTAAATCCCCAGACTTCTATCTGAAGGCCCCAGGGAGCTCTTTGGATCTGGCTATGGTGATCTTTCTCACTCACAGCAATAAGAGCAAACCAAATGAAAGGTCAGGGGTTTAAACAGACACCTTAATCAGTAATAAATGTGTGAAAATCATACCTTTTTGTATTTCTGTTCCTTTCTTTTTATAGGAGATTTTTCTCCAGTTTGGTTATTTCACCTCCATCTCTCAATATCATTACAATAAAATACAGCAATATGATCTTTAAAAACATTGTAGGTTTGAGTAAGATAACAATTACTAGTGATTCCAAACTTTTGAATGGTATGTATGTGTGTTTGCGTGTTTGTATGTGTGTGGCAAAAGGCCACAAGGCCTTATCGGAGCGGGAACAGGACCCATCAAGCCGCTGAGGGCTAGTGCAGCCCTTGCCTGCCTGTGATGTGGGCCAGCTGTGCTCTGGCGCTTAATTATGTCCCTTTAATGAGCTTCCCCACCTTCTGACAGGCCAGCAGGCCACGGCAGGCTTCAGAGAGACCCGTTCACCGTGGAGGCCCTTCCCTCCTAAATCTCCCAGACCACCACACTGCTTCTTAATGTGTACCCTACGCTTCACAATCAGGAAATAGCAGAGCAGTATTACTCAGAGATAATAAAAAAAAGTTATATAAACATATCTCCCATTTAGAGTATACAGTATCAAGAACGTCAAGAATGTACAGGATATCCATAGCCTGCTCCCTCCCTGCATATTTGTCCACATTCCATTATATGTCATTGACGTTCCACGGCATGCTTTATGTCACAGACTTCCAATAAAATGTTGATACTAAGGCTCAGATCATTTTTAATATGTAAATTAATGTCTCTTGCAGTCCCAGTACTGAGAGAGGCTGTTTATTCCAGAAGTAGGTTTATAGCACACAATAAAATTTATTTACCCTTACTTAAATAAAAAAAATCATGCAAAAATAAGCACAGTTGTACAGGTATTTTGCAATGTACTGATCGGTGCTTGTTGAGAATTGTTTACTTGAGTTAATTTTAATTAACCTTAAAAACCTGAGTTAAAAAAAATACTTAAAAATGAATCAAGTACACTTAGTTTCATTTCACATTGTTCAAAAATAGACAAACCTATAATAACCATCCTCTCAAATGTTGATTGCATTGATCAATGTAACATTCAAAATATTTAATATGACCTTCAGCTGCCAACAATGTGGTAACTTGTTCTTACAACCTTTAACACAGATGGCAGGCAAGTGATACACATTGGAAGTGAGCACGTAAGTAAGGTAACCTGGGGGGCTACATCAGGCCCACCCTAAATGTCACCACAAAACTCAACTCATTCAAGCAAGTATAACACGGTTGAATACACTTACATGAACTCAATGCCAAAAACTTCTGTTTATGTAAATTAATAAACTCGTCAATTCATTTCATGTTCGGTTGGCTTCATCATTTTAAGTGATCCCAGCTTTCTGTTGGATTGAAGTTCTATTGACCTGAAATAGTTCATTAAAGTTAGTTTAGACTTTACAGTGAAGACAGTTAACCAGCCTTTTTTATCAACACTGACACCATAAAATCAGAATGTTGTGATTCCATTGCTGTTGTTTATGTTTATTATGGTATTATACTGTGCAGATATGATCAAATCAGTTGTGAGTGGGAGTTTTATTTTATGTATGTCATGTACAGAGGAGATGTTTTGAGGACTTCAGAAGAGTCGTTGATGCTCATAAGGCTGAAAAAGATCACAAAACCGTCTCTAAAGGGTTAGGACTCCACCACTCTACAGCCAGATGGATTAGAGGAAATACATGACCATTATTGTCCTCCCCAGGAGGGGTTCACCAACAGAGATCAGGCCACCAGACAGGCAGGTCAAAAGGGAACCTGGCCTCTGTCATATTGGCTGATTTGTTTGAAGTCATGAGAGGTTTCATGGTCGGACTTGCCTGTATTTAAAATTGGAGATCATTACGATGACTGCCCCTAACACCACGTCAACATGGCCAAAGATTGCAGTGGTGTCATGCCAGACTCTCATGGAAGCACTCAGAGTCGTCTTCAGTGACGAGTCCTGCTTTTGAGATTGTCAACAAAACCGTGGCCAGCACCAATATGAATGATGGCGGCGTACAAATGTGTGGGATGCTACTGGACGCGCTGTCAACCAAATCTGCAGTAACTGAGTGGGAATATTCGAGATGCATGGGACGGAATATCGCCGGACACCATTAGGAAACTCTACTACATGCCGCGATTGGTGAAAACATGGTGACTTGTTGCCCTAATGAGAGACGCTACTTCGGTGTAGCTCAATAAATATTGCCGGCAGCAGCCTATAACTTACTGAAGCATTTTACTTTCATACATTTACACATACTTTTACTGGAGTATTAAATTGCTTTTTCAACCAGTAAATCGAATTATTTCAGGCCTTTTATAACGTATGTGTGGCACAGAACACTCGCTTGAGTTAAAAATAGAACAATATCAATTTCAGGGCTCACAGCTACCTGTAGACAAGTCAAAAATGAGCACAGATACTGTTATTAATTAACAATTAATGATGATCAGGTATCAGAAAAATGATCTCTAGTTATTATTTACTTACACTGTGTGACACACGGCATGCTTTGCTACAAAACTGCTGAATACAGCTGCAAAATGATAGGTTTTGATATAAATCAACTATATATGTATTGGCATTCTGTCTTTGAGTGATTTTGGTTCTATAAATCATATTTCCTTCTTTTTGTTTACCATTTAAAGGCTCTTTCAACTCTCAACTCTTTCAAAAATGTTATTTATGGAACCAAGCAAGGTTTTCTATGGCATTGTTCAGACAAACTCTAGTTGACACCTTGATTTTAAAGAAATTGCCTGCAAAAGAAGAGCAAAAGCCTGCCAGACATCCCAGTTTAGGTTGGTGGTGCTGTATAACATGACCTGTTTTGTTATATTACATCTTCTCATCATCTTATTTACACAGGTACCTCACAGGTAGTAGGTTCAGTTGATATATACGGTGCTGAAAAAAGACACCCGCCCTTCTTATCTGACCTGTTGCCTTCATGCCATTATAGACGTCCCAGTGATATTTAGCAAACAAGTCACCTGATGATGTTTATGCATGGGCAGGAGGATTTCCATACAGACAGAGCGACAAGGCAGAATGTGGCTGATACACAGTTGATATTTCGTGAAGGAAAATGTGCTTGAATAGGTCATTACGAAGTCCAGCCCTGGCACTGATCCTTCAACCTGCAGAGAGCGACGGAGCTGCGTGCAGAGCCAGATGGTGGATGTTTATTTCGATTTGATCTTAGAGTGTGGAGCACTCTCAAAGGCAATGTTCCTGAGTGTCCTGAGCTCCTCCCTGGGGTTTTGTGTGTTTGCCTGCTTTAACACACTACAGTGTCTATCTATCATTAGCTGATTATCAGCCTCCTTCTGCAGCGCATTCAGTGTGAGTTACCCACAAGAAAGCGATGAGAGAGTCATTAATACAAGCGGTCAAGTTGGGAATATTACTCGAATGTGAATTGGGATGTATTTGGAGCCAGTACATCCCCCGGACACCAAGCTGGCAAATGGTGTACCGGGCAAACAGTGTTTGGTATAATATCAATAGCAAGCGTTTCTGTGTGTCTTCCATCATCTGGCAGTGCCTTGATCACAAAGCTCACGGTTTGCATTGCATCATGGTTTTCAGATTAGCAGAAAAGATCAAAAAGGGAGACATACGCGAGACAGTTGTTTTAGCTTTCAAATATTTTGTGTTGTTCCTTCTTTTTCGTGACTTTCATTTTGAAATACCCTTTTAACCTGTTGCTGGGGTCCAGGGTTGGGCAAACATTGTGTGTTCGGGAGCGAAAATGCAATGCGTCATAGTCATAGTCAAAAACACAACAAGACACAACATAAATAGGAAAATAAGAATGAATAAGTCGTACAATCATCTTTTTTAACATTGTTTGAAACATTTGATCTTCACTAGAACAACATTGCGAGTTGATTTAGACCTTCAAACACGGTTCTGTTTCCAACCACTGAATCACTCAAGGAATCTTTTCAAACACCTTCATTTGTAAATATGTGTTGGTCTGCTGGTCAGAGAAAATGTAGACACAAGCCGGGGATGTCCACACCTGGATTTAAGCACTTGGTCCAGAGCTAAGGCTGTTCGACAGCAGCCTGTCTTTGTTGTCACATGGTGTAACAGTACTTACCATATTCAGTGCTTCAGTCCAAGACCTGCGAGCAGCTGCTCATAAAGAGGTAGCTCGTGATTACAAGCAACATGCTGCTTGCCGCACTCCAGCACAGCCAGACAGGACGCTCACAGGGAGATGGAGCAGATAGCACTCGAGTTCTAAGGGCCTAAATCCTCTGCCGTCATAGGTTCACTCTGCCTCTGCCACTTCCAATCCCCACGACTTCTGGCCCGGAAGCGTGCACTTGAGATGTGTGTGCACCCACCCTCCCTCTTCGATGTTCCCCCCAACCCACACACACACACAAACACACACACACACATGCACACACATAGACACAAGAGAGAGGAGCCAGGAGCAGTCTGTTATCATAACCATTTGATTAATCACTGTCCTAAAAAAGTACACTAAATCTAACTGATAAGATAGTGGTGTTTTGGGATCTAGCAAAGCACAAGTTGTGTTACACTGCGACACAGCTAATTAAGGCTGAGCTCGGAGCAGTGCTAACAAGAGGCCTCGTCCCCTTCCTGGAAAAACAGAAATAGATCCCATACGGCCGGCCAGAAAGCCTGTAATGTCTCAGCGAGGTTTTATCGGTGATGGGGAGGCACTCTTTCACGAAAGGTTAGTGGCCCGCTGGTTTGACACAGTCCATCTGATGAAGAACGACTGTGGGGACAGGTGCCCAGGGTATGGCCTCTTCCCTAATGGCTGTACAGTCTCCTTTACTTGGCCAAGAACACCTTATAATTGTCACTGTGTAACTGTCATACCTTTGATCGAGTCCCCAAGTCAATATAATATGGCCCTTTGACTTGCGTTCCTCTAAGCTTTGTCTATTCATCTCGCATATTTGCATGCGTGTTGTGGCTGAATGTAACCCAAGCCCCTACTTTGTCTCACAGGAGAACTAGATCTGCTGAACAAAGACGGCGAGCGTCGGATTCACAGCCGCCAGCAGCTTACCGTCGGAACCACGTGGGGACCGTTCGACGGCAAGATCGAGATGAGCACTGACACAGCCGGCCTGGTAGGTTCAGGCTCTTCTCCTTCCATCCTGATGTTGCAGAGGAGCTCATTTGAATCGGTGCATGTAGGAGTGATTTTTGTGGGAATTTTGGATGAATGAGGTCACAGGAAGGAGGTCCTGTCAAACCAAGGATGGGCAACATGGCAGAAATGAAATATTACAATACCTGAAGGCATTTTATGATACTTCTTTCAGGTTGATTGGTTAGAACATACACAATGCACAGTTAAACCTGACCAGTTGTGCAGGATTTGATCTTTCAGACCTGCTGACGGTCAGGCGAAATCATAGCCAGCTATTACATATGTGAGCTTAATTTAGACTCTCTTTTCAATTAAACGTGCTGCAGATATCCACAGCGTGGTCAAAAACCACCCTATTTTATGCTCATTTACAAAGATCCACCCCAACCTGAACTAACAAGCTTTAAAGTTTACACTTATTTTTGTATTTGTGCCTACAAATATGTAACTGTGAGTTGGTGTCTGGCTGGCGGTACTTGTGGCTTTTAAATGGCAGACATATTCATCTTCAAGACCAGGTCAGCTTTCCTCGAAGTCTCCTCATTTTCATTTCTGCTTTCCAGAAGGTTCCCCACAAGAGTACATCTGAGCTGTCTGTGCCCATTTTAATGAAGTGAGAGAGAAAGGAAAAACCTCCCATGACATTCAAACACAAACCAAACTCATCGCTTCGACTGTTCCAGAGTCAAATTGGCCTCCAACGGAAGCCTTTGAAGTGCATCCATTTTAACCATTTAATCTGCATATTTTATGACTAAATGCTTTAATTGGTGGATTCTGAGTGGAGTCCAGGCCTCCATTGAATGGAGTTGTGATCTGTTATTTTTGATGGTATTCTCAGGCCAGCTCTACATCAATCAAGCAGCCCCACATGTTTAAAAGGCAGTCACTGTTACGTTGTCTTGAGAGGGAGAGAAAGAACATGTTGACCCGGCTGCTCTGGAAGGAAGAGGAGTCCTTTAGGGTTTAACATTCCATTTTCAATGTGGATTAATTAACGAAACACTTATTAAAAATTGTAACGAATCTCCTATTTATCCTGTTAAAAACATAAGGAACAGTCTGTGCGGAGTTTGGACTCAGAGGCACTGTTCTCAGGGATTACTTCATTAAATCGTTTCCTCTTTTTTCAGTGGGCCTCTGCAAAGGACTTCAAAAATATTATAATTCAGATAATTTGGGGACATTAAGTACTGAAGTTCCGCTGTATTTATAAAATAATATATCATAATATACAGTGCATCCGGAAAGTATTCACGGTGCTTCTTTTTGCATTTTTTATGTTATAGTTTTGCTCCAAAATGGCTTAAATTCATTTTGTTCTGTCGAAATTCTACACACAATACCCCACAATGACAAGTTTGTATGAAAGCTTTGCAAATTTATTTAAAAATACAAAAATATAACATACAAATGTATTCACAGCCTTTTCTCAATACATAGTTAAAGCGCTTTTGGCAGAAATTACAGCCTCATGTCTTTTTGAATATGATGCTACAAGCTTTGCACACTTGTTTTTGGGATGTGTCTCCCATTCTTCTTTGCAGAACCTCTCAAGCTCCATCAGATTGGAGGGTTCAATCAGGTTGAAGTCTGAGCTCTGGCTGGGCCACTCGAGGACATTCACACAGTTGTCCTGAAGCCATTTCTTTGTTATCTTGGCTGTGTGCTTAGGCTTGTTGTCCTGTTGGAAGATAACCTTTGTCCTAGTCTGTGGTCCAGAGCGCTCTGGAGCAGGTCATCACCAAGGATGTCTCTGTACATCTCTGCAGTCATCTATCTCTCAACCCTGACCAGTCTCCCAGTTCCTGCTGCAGAAAAACATCCCTACAGCATGATGCTGCCACCACCATGCTTTACTGATGACGCAGTGCCTGGTTTCCTCTAAGCATGATGCTTAGCATTGAGGCCAGAGAGTTCAATCTTTTTGTTTCTCATGGTCTGAGAGTCCTTTAGGTGCCTTTTGCTGAGGAGTGGCTTCCATCTGGCCATTCTACCACACAGGCCTGATCGGTGGAGTGTCACTGAAATCCGTAGTCCTTCTGGACGGTTCTCTTCTCTCCAGAAAGTGACACTGACGCTCTGTCAGGATGGCCGCTGGGTTCTTGGTCACCTCTCTGACTAAGGCCTATCTACTGTAATCATCAGTGGAAACAAGACACACCTGAGCTCAGTTTGGAGTGTCATGGCAAAGGCTGTGAACATTTATGTTAGATTTTTGTGTTTTATTTTGAATACATTTGCAAAGATTTCAAACAAGCATTTCTTACTTTGTCATTGTGGGGAATTGTGTGTAGAATTTTGAGGGAAATATGAATTGAATATATTTTGGAATAAGGCTGTAACATAACAAAATGTGTAGAAAGTGAATCACAGTGAATACTTAGACTTTTTGGATGTATTTATGTATGTATCCTAAGAGCTACTTCCTATTATTATTATTATTATTATTTTTTATTGTTTTTATTTTATTTTTTTTATTAAATCTCTGCAATGAGATGTGCTCAGCTACCTTATATATACAGTTTATATATATATATATATATATATATATATATATATATATATATATATATATATATATATATATATACAGAGAGACAGAGAGAGAGAGAGAGAGAGAGAGAGAGAGAGAGAGAGAGAGAGAGATATGTACATTGGTACCCTAAATAAGTGTATTAGTGGCTCATATCTGAGTGATGAAGGGAGATACAGGGAGAAAACGATTCTGATAAGTATCAATTTGACCTCAGCTGAAAGAAAGATAGATGTTCTTCTACCTCATCATCAGAAATCATCATTTTTTTCAATGACGGTGACTCTTCACTCCTGTTGAATCTTTTTCTCTGTCACATTTCCAAACTGTTCAGAGGACCATCTGACCTCATCCAGTTTAGAAAGTTGAACCGCTGAGGCAGAAGGCCTGGGGTAATATTGCTCTGGGGTAATATTGCTCTGGGGTAATATTGCTCTGGGGTAATATTGATCTATGGTTTCATTATTATGAGATCAGCAGTTCACAAACCATTGCTTTACTGTATTTTTGGTGCGAATAGGTTCTTTTAATAATCTGAATGGCGTTACTCTGTGTCATCTGTGAAGAAGAGAGGTTGAGTTTGAGTGGCCTGGACTCTGTGTCGTTGAGGGTTAGCAGGGTTTGGGCTAAAGTAGCCCACCAGTAAGACTCACAGTGTGGGAAGAGTGATGGATGAGAAAGTGGGCTCTGGGATAAGACAAGCTGCACCAAGTAAAGTGGATTGATAGAGCCCCCTCAGGCGTGATGGAATCAGAGACAGAGAGTAAGAATGAGAGAGAGAGAGAGAGAGAGAGAGAGAGAGAGAGAGAGAGAGAGAGAGAGAGAGAGGGAGGAAGAAAGAAGGAGGTTGATCTGGGCATCTGCAGGCCATAGATAGGGTCACATGATGAGCCTTTATCAGTGCGAAGGGCAGATTTCACAGCTGATGGACTGACCGGGGAAGTCAGTGAAGACTGAAGGGGGGCACTGGACATTTGCAATAGCCCAATATGATGCCACGCTCTGCTGGGAACCTTGTGAGAGTCTGTTTTTTCGCGGGTGTGTTTACACACGACAAAATACAGACACCTCAGTCTGGATGCCATCCACCATTCCATTCAAACGATTCATCCAAATGATTTACGACTCAGTGAGTCATCTCTCACAAAAGTCCAAGCTATTGATTTAATACAGTGAAGTGGTTTCTCCAGAGCTGTTAGGACGGTGAATCATTTTGACTGCAGTGCTGTACTTCATACAGTGGCAGCCCAGAAGGAAAATCTGATTCCGTCCCTCAGGTCAGCCCACCGTTCTTGTTTTCATGCTATATTTATTACTTAGAAGTAGATTTTAAAAATAATTCCACATTATCGATGATGTTCTCATTCTTGACAATACATTTTACTGTTACGTAATTGTACCTGCTTGGCCAGTTAATAATACCTTAAAGCACTGAACGCTGGTCATCAGACCACTCAGACTGTAATGTAGGAGTAGTTTTTATGTACTTATATTGTGGTTCAGCAGTCACATGACCAGTGAGCCTTTAAACAAATAAGCTGTTACTGATATAATGGTCAGTGGATGGCATTTTGTGTGAGTGTCCTTCAATCACACACACACACACACACACACACACACACACACACACACACACACACACACACACACATATATATATATATGGTGCTCAGTTATGTGGTGAAGAAGTGGGACAGGCTTACTTCTATTGACATTTCCATCACTGTACTATATAGTATATTTTTTTATTTATATTTGTATGGTGTTTTAAATTTGGACCTCATGAAATAATTCTAAATAATTCTACACCTTTGTATTTTTCTATTGGTTTTGAACTTCGTGTAAATGATTTCTGAACTGTGTTTACCAAATGATTTTCAGTGAGTAGTAAAGGTAGGTATTCATTTTTGCAGCCCTACTTGTTATTGTTGGTTTGCTACACATTTGATTTGCATTCACGTCATTTGTTTGTGTAATTCATGAATATTTACAGAGTCACGTACTAAAACATGTTACACATACAGTTTCATTCTCTTATCAGTCGGTGCGAGTCTGACCTTTTATTGTCAAACAAATAATCCAACCAAATTTCCTCTCCTACATTGATGGAAAGTTTAAAATCCGCACTGTTGAGAGAATTTCTTCACTTCTACCTTCTCAGTGAGCCTCAACTGATAAATCATTCATGAAAAATGCAGCCCCATTTGTGCAGCCAGCAAAGCTTTTGATTAGGAAAAACACATTTATAGGGCAGAGAATTCAGAATCCAGGAATTTAAGCTCGAAAATTTGATCTTGCAGCTTGTGAACAAGTTGTGCGATATTTCGCCTGTTCAGCACCCCTCAGAGTCCCCTGGGCAGGCCTTATTTTCACTTCACCGCTAGACTTCATTTTTCTCTCCCTGCGTAGGTGTGTGAGAGCGTGTGGGCTGGACTGGCTGCATCTCTCTTCTCTTCCTCTCTCTCTCTCTCTCACTTCCTGCAGATCAATCAGGCCATTAGAGCCCAATTACCCAGTAGGTCTTGTACAGGTGAGCGACAAGCTCACTCCCCCTCACACACACACACACACCTCCCAAATTAACACAAATTAATGATGACACTCGGACATAAATGTCTGCCATGCGGTGGCCGGCCTGCTGGGTCGAAGTTATTGAGTAGCAGGTGTCTCCATCACGGTAATTACCGGACCTGGACTCAGCCCTTATGGCGGCCTATGGCTCTGGCTCTCCTGCTCTTGCCCACTGCCCAGTGTCCATTTTAAGTGTTCGTAATTGATTTGGAAGCTGTCTAATAATGGACCCCCGATTCATGAATGTGTGGGGGTGGGGTGGTGGTGGTGGTGGGGTGGGGGGTGAGGGGGCGCATCCAAGATGGCCGTTAACATGGCTTTCTGCTCATTGCTGGGCTAATGAGCGGTCCTTAATTACAGGATTTAGTATCCCGATGGAGTAAAAGTGTGGAATCTGGTTTTAATGCAGTTTTTATGACAATTTGATAATCTGGCACATTTGGCAAATAATACATATTTGCACGATTTACCCCTTTCTTTAAAAAGGGGTCTGTCAGATATATTGGGCTTTTTAGATTTGTACCAGTGTTGCAACTATTATTAAGTAGTTAATCGTTCGTTTTTAGCATTGGGCAGATCCACTAGTGTAGTTTCTCACATTGTATGAAACACCTCTATCTCATAAATGGACAAAATGTTTTTTGCAGTGTGGATTAAAGTGCACTGAAGTTGGTGTAAGGAAAACGAAACAAATCTCCAAACAATCAAACATACTTTATATTTTCCTTTTTTAATTATTTTTAAGCTATTTTTGTACATATTATAGAAACATAAACTTTTGGTACTTGGCCCAAACAAAATGTTTGGTGACCCTGATGATCAAGAAGAATTTATGATTTAGAAACGGCATGAGTGGCCAAAATAAACAACTAAAACAACAACTAGAACAAACTTAAAAGCTATTTTTATTACTATATTGCTCAGCTGTTCTCTGTCTAAATGTACAACTATATTAGATGTTGATCCATGACAAAATGTGTCGGCCCCCTGGTCTAGATTTAGAAGCCATGAAGTGTCAGAGAGTGTCACTGAACTATCCCTTTAACTGTGTATACGTGCCGCGCTCTTCTCCAATAGGACGGTTTCCAGATTGCAGGCAGCAGTAAAACACACCTCAGTCGGTGTGTAGCTGTGGAGTGAATTACCTGCTTGGGGTGCTCAAGACTGGAAAAAATGACAAGATACTGTCTTTATTTACAGAGAAAAGGAGTGTGACACACATAAGAGGAGTGTGTATGAGAGGGAGAGAGAGCGCGAGACAAGAGAGAGAGAGAGAGAGAGAGGGAGAGAGCAAAGTAGAGGTTTCATTCTGTAATTTAGCGGGAGGTTAGGTGCGGAGGGCCCAGCAGCGTGGCGAAGGAGCAGGGAGGAATTCTTCAAGCTGTCAGTCCTCCGTTTATCACCTCCCTCTCTCCTCCCATCTCCCTCCAACAGGCTCATTGTTCGTGGCCCAAAACTTGAACAAGTGGTGGCATGGCCTGCTTTATATTTCTTCTTCTTCTTTTTTCCCCCTGCACCCAAAATTATATTTTTCTTCTTGTCATTACTTCATTAATCAAGGAGCAAGGGCCTTCTGAAAAATGTTTTGTTTTGGAGGCTGCAATCTGTTTTTGTAGGAGTGTGTGGGGATGTGTGTGTGTGTGTGTGTGTGTGTGTGTGTGTGTGTGTGTGTGTGTGTGTGTGTGTGTGTTGTTAATCTGTGCCCGTGGCAGGTTTCCCCTCCGAAACGCAGCTCTAAGCAGCGGTATCGCACGCCTATTGTTGTAGCCTCTGTCATAGCAAGGAGAGCCTGATGCAGGGCCTGGACTGGCCTGATAAGGAAAGAGGATTCAACATGGCTGGAAAGGAGAATCAGTGGGACTTGAGAGTGGAGTATGGATGGAGCGTGCGCGCGCACACACACACACACACACACACTCACACACACACACACACATATGCACACATACTCTTTCGAAACATCATTCTCATGTGCACACATGCATAACCAATTATTGACAGTTACATCTAATTATATATGCAAGCAGTATTTTTATACTCCCAACCGAGGGAATATCAGAGCCGAGACAAGAAGCAGCATCTTTCGTTTTCGGCAGCATCACTAAATCTGCCTTATTTTTTTTGCTTTTTTTTTTTTTTTTTTTTTTTTTTTTACATAATTCCATCAGCTTGACTTTATTTATCAGGCTGGACATCTTCCCCCGTCAGTAGCTGGTAATGTGGTCTGGTATCAGGCAGTAACAGGATTTTAATTCCGTGTTGGGCACACAAATGATTTTGGCACCACGAATGTGGCTTTATCTAATGAAATAATAGGCCCAAATTTTAGGCGGGGAACCAATTTGTGATTGCATGCACCAATTACTTTGTTGGGCTTTTACCCAGTCGCCAGGCTGGGGCCGTCTCTAATGGCTCAAATGGTAATGATCTGGCTTTTTGTTGGAAACCTCTGCTATTCACTTCATTGTCAGCCTAAACTCTAGCACAGGCAATTAAATGAAACTCATCACCAAACTGCAAGCTTGATGTCAGTTGTAGACCCAAAGCCGTCCACTCTCCAAAACAGTACACACCAAGGCCTCTTTAGAAAGCCTTCGAGATGAGCTTTCCCGTCCCCTCTCATTCTGCACTGAACGCTTGACAATCAGGAGCCAGAGGGTAAGGAAGTGCAAGGGTCTTGACCTCACAGAGGAGGGGTGTTTGGGGTAGATGGTTCTTTTATTTATTTATTTATTTATTTATTTATTTATTTATTTATTTATTTTATTCCCACAGTCGTGTCTGAAGGCCCACCCTTCGCAACTCCCATCAAACGACAGGGGTGTGCTCATCACCCTGCTCGCGCGCACAGCGTTTCCCAGGGCTACAGATGAGTAGCGCTTAGATAATACATGGTCGACTTCATCTACAAGTGAACCTGACATTCAGCCCCCCTCTCTCTTCATCTCTGTGCAAGTCAGACAGGCAAACAGATACGGGAGCGGCGACGATAAGCAGAACCACATTGTGACTCAAGTGATGGCTACGTAGCTTGGCACAATCGCAGGAAATGGCAGTGTTGGTGGCAAATGAAGTTTAAAGAATGAGGTGCAGGAATAGTGCTTGAAAGGAGGGACAAATGGTGACGCTGGTAGGTTGTTCTGGTTTCTGTTCGGCGTTTGCTGAGATTCTTCACTTGATTTCTCTTGATCCTTCATTCGTCCTCTAAAACTGTCTGGACAAAGAAAAACAAGAAAGAACCGTGGTTGCTTTTTTGGCAGGTTGTACCCGAACCCATTTTTTTCTTTTCAGTTCATGAATGCATATACCACATATACTGCATTGTGCCAGCTGCGCACCTAACTCATCACGCACTTACCAAAAGCTTTGTCCACTTGTAGGATAAGCTTATATAGTTTCCAGGATCGTTGTGAAAGTAAAATGATAAACTACACCGGAAGCTGAGATGTTCCACAAACAACCTGTAAGATGTGGAGTCCACTGGTAAAGGAGCAGAATATGGTCTATTTACGTGAAGAGTTCAGGTTGTTTCAAAGGAAATGGCAGTGAGATGGTTCTCCAGAGTGTTCTGGGCTAAGACCAGGACAGTGATGTTTAGAGGTGTTTCCCATCAGGGAGTAGCTGGTCTCTAGAAAAGTCAGACGGGGCAGGCATCTCAGAGGGTACACGGTTCTCTGGGAATCTCCAAAGAGCATATCTCCTACTATCATGCTTGGGAAAAACTGGACTCCATGATTCAACCTAGTAATAAAGAAGTGTCCCATATAATAATGCTTGCAGTAGCGTCCAGGCTGAAGCGTTCTGAAGATAGAAAGTTTGGTGATTTTCCTGATATTAGCGTAATAAGGTTTAATCGGAACAGCATCAGCAGAACTGTGCACTCTATTATCTCCCTCAGTTTGCATAAGAGGATCTTGGCAAAGGTGTGACCAAACACCAATAAACTCCACGGCAAACATAGTGGAGTGTGATTGAGAGGGGTATGAGCGGCACCAGCTGCTTTGCCATCTGTCACTGTCAAGGCTCCCTTACAGGACACTGAAGCAACTTCCTTGAAAAGCAGTGGAGATAATCCGCAATTGTTCTTGTTTGCAAAAACGTGACCCCCCTCCCCCATCGGAATTCCAAATGACGCTGTGCAAATGAGTTAATTGGTGGTGAAGTGTGTGAAGTATGTGAGATTGCTGGCTGACCCGCTCTACACCCAGACACACATATCGCAGTGAAGATGACTGTCTGCAGTGCCGTAATCTTGGCAATCTGTTTTGAACACTTAATACGGTTAACATGGAAACTTCCTGGTTTCACGCTCTTTTGGCTTTGCGACTTTGTTTTTGTCAATTTTGGACACAAGTGCTTGACATCTCCGCTGTTAACTCGGTGCTGCAGAGCCATGTTCGAAGTGAGGCTTGTTTTGAATGCTGTGCATTCCTCCCAACATGACTTATTTCTCCGCCTCAGATCTGACACTTCAATCTCTCAGCGTCCCACTGTGTCGTCTTGGCCGAGACATCAAAACTTTCACCTCAGTATCATTTCAAGCGAGAGGGTGGCCCCTCCACCCCACATCCCTTATGCTCTGGCCCCTGACAAGCATCCCCGAAGCCCGAAAACTCATTGCATTGCAGCCTCCCCCAAAACTCACGGTCATCCATCCGCTCTCTCCTTTCCTCAGATGCCAACGCGCCTCTCATCCCACCACTCCAGATGGAGAAACAGCACCAAATGAAAGTATTCAGTGCGAAAATCATTGGTAATGTTTTTTTTTTTGTTTTTTTTTCTCCTCCTCGCAGTGGTCATCTGGTGCGCTATCACAGACGGTTTCTCTCGTGAGATAAAAACGTTTGATAGGGGCCGGAGAAAGCGGACGTCTGCACAGCGTCTGGCCGCCTGTCCCGGTGGTCTAGCACATTAAGGGCACATCTGCGAGGCTGTCAAAACAGGAATATTAGACCATGGGGGTCGCCGGTAAACTAATTGAGTAACAAAGAGCATATCCAGCCCTGGAAGTCCTTCCTTCAGCGGCCAGCGTGCTGAGACTCACCGATAAGGGAGTTCACGTCTAATGCATTCAAAAGGGGGCGAGTTCACCCTCTTTATCTTTCAGCCTTACCTCGGAGTAAATATTGCTGCTCTTTAGAGTGGATTTGCAAAGACCCCATCGCTCAAAAGTGCAGCCTTAAAAATCAAGACCTGCTCGAACGGTGCACCCTCAGTGCAGCCCCCTTTGCAAGATTATGCAAATGGCCGCCTCTTCCACAAAGGTGGAAGGGTTCACGTCCAGCCTCATCTTGAGTATTGTTAAGTAATTTCCTCACCCTTTCTCTGGACTTCACCTGAGTGCAGTTTTGTAGCGTGTTTTAATAACCCCTTTTCAGGAGTTCTAATGTCTGCACAGCGCACGCTCAGAAAAGATATTCGAGAAAAGTCAAAGTCCTCAGGCCTTTACACACCGTACGTGGCGGGACTGACTAAAAACGGAAATGAGTCTGAAATACAAAACTGTGCTCACTGCAGGGATGAGGTGTGATTTTTCGGATGATTGTGTTGTTAAGTAGGCTTATGTGCTCAGAGAACGCAGACAACAGGAGAACATAACATGAACCCTTCCCTTCTAATAACTAAGGCAACACTTTCTGAGGTTTTGTAGACACTTTTCATTACCTTTGTAACTTAGTTTCAACCAGAAAACGTAACTCTTAATATTAATCATTTGATGCTACACTATATTTGAGGCATCTTAGTAGATGTCTGTTAAAGGCAGGTGGAAGCTGGAGACTAGTGGAGGTATAGGTGGCATTTTTTTCCCTGAAGGAACCCTCCCAAGGGACCAATAAAGTTCTATTCTATTCTATTCTAGAGTCTCCTAGTAAATGTTTGCAGATTCTTTCATTTCTCAGAAAGCCTAAATCGATCCATATCACTTAACTCCGCAAACCTGGTCCTAAACCTACTTACGTAATCACCTACACCTGCGCCTAATTTTAACATTAACCCTTGAAGCGCAAAAGCCCAACTTTGTGTATCACCAGGACACACCGTAGAGCTTCATCAGAATTGCTTTTGAGCTTAGTTTGCGACGTCAACAAGACAGTTTGGGTTGCTTTAGGAGACACCAACCACGCAACTAATGGAGAAGGTATCAAACTCCAGGGAGCCAGTAGACCCAGATCAACAGCTACTCAAATACGTTTCGAATAATGCTGTAGAAGGATCACCTTTGGTTCCATGAAGAACCCTGTAGGTGTAGAATGTAATGGTCCCTTGTATCAAGTGAGGGTTCTTTAAACCTTTAAAAGACTATGAATGTGGTTATTCAGAGATGCGAAATCGATTCACCGGCCAAAACAATGCTCTCAGTTATACATGTGTTTGAATGTGATTGTGCTTCCAAATTTCAAACGTTGGAAGCATTGAGTTTCTACAGAAGGAAGTATGGGTAGATTTGTCTCTCGTGGTGGGTTTGTGTTGGCACAGGGTGTAATACTAAAATCTGCTGGCTGGTCAGATGCCACCTGCCTTTCCACTTCCTCCAGGCACGGATATACTCGTCCAGGTTAACAGGACTTTGAGGGAGCGCCCTATTATTGGACTCCCATTGGCGCCTCTTGCTGCAGGAGGTGACCGGGAGGTGCGTGCGAAGATCAAACGAACCGGCGATTGGATTCAAAGGGGGAAATTCAAATTTAAATGGCGAGGACTGTAGAACAGGCATGTCACTTTGCCAGCTGAATCGGAACACAAGGGAAGAGCATGTTCTGTCCCTTCCAGTCATTATTACAATGCAAAGCAAAGCATTATGAATTCTGTGCACTCATGCCTTTTTGAATAAGTTGTGCACCTACAAAGCGTATTCAACTTTGGCTGAATCGCACTGCGATTTGCTCACCACCGCTTGTGCTCGCAGGTCTAAATTCCTGGAGGTGTATTTTTTTTTTCTTGTTCTTGACAATCGTTTCTGTTTGTGCAAGTTAATGTTCTGTAAGTAGGGCTATATCAAGAATAATTTCCCAGCTAACTACCACTAAGTGCAACTTCCCTACTTTTTTTTCCACAATAAGTAGCTGTGAAATAAATATTTAAAGCCTAGTGGTTGTACTGTAAGCATAGTGTTGTGTATTGTGTGTGTATGTGTGTGTGTGTGTGTGTGTGTGTGTGTGTGTGTGTGTGTGTGTGTGTGTGTGTGTGTGTGTGTGTGTGTGTGTGTGAGAGAGAGAGAGAGAGAGAGAGAGAGAGAGAGAGAGAGAGCAATTGAGTGAGAAAAAAAGAAATGTGAATGAGAGAGAGAGAGAGAGAGAGAGAGAGAGAGAGAGACAGAGACAGAGAGAGAGAGAGACAGACAGAGAGAGAGACAGAGACAGAGAGAGAGAGAGAGAGAGAGAGAGAGAGATTTGTTGTCCTGAAGGCAGGCTAAGGATGCACTAAACTGGATGGCTTTAGAGTTGGAACATACTTCCACGCCCGAAGCTTTGGGAGAATGTAAGATGCTTGGAATTGGCTTGCGACCTCCTCAACACACAAACACACTCATACACACATAGTTCCTGCCATCCTGTTTTATCACTATGTTCTTTTTTTTTCTTCACTCACTTTAATTGGTTGCATCTTTCATTAATAAAAAAAATAATAATAATAGTAACAGTATAAATGAATAATAATAAAGTGCTGATGGATAATCAGTTGAGAGCAGAGGTTTGGGGGTCAAGCCATCAGAATGCCATTAATATAATCAAATAAATATGTCAGTCGAATACAGTCATCGTTTATTGGACACGTACGTAGCCAAACATGGTGTAAGTTGCGGTGAAATGGTAGCTGAAGTGGTGAGTGGGAACTCTCACTCACATGAAACAAGATATAAAGATAGGGACAGGATATCAACAATAACAGTAGAACAACCATGATGTAATAAAATAAGTGAATAAATTAATAAGTGTGTATAAAATAAGCACATAATATGATCAAATATGTACAGATATTAGAACTAAATATATAGACAAAATATACACAGTTGATCACATATTGAAGTGTCTTTCTTTAATCCTTTACTTTCTGAAGCCTTTTAACATTAAAGCTTTACTTTCTACATGGTTGCACATCGAAGTGACTGCATTAAGTCTTTACATTCTATCCATTTTATTGATCTGCTGAAGTATCTTCACATCTTTGCTTTACTTTATGTATTTTTGACGTTGACATGCTAAAGTGTCTCTACATTAGTCCTTTCCTTTGGCTACAGTCTATTGACTCGCTGTATCTTCGCATCACGTCTTTACTTTCTGTACTCAGTCATCATCTAATGTCGACATTGTATTGGACAATATTTTATTTAGCACAATGTAAAGCTTTTGTGCAGAATGAATCAGTATACAATCCAGTGACATTTAGCAAAAGGTGATTTCGAATCAATATACAGCACAGTGTCCCTATAGCAACCGCCGATGCCAGAAAATAATGGCTTGTATGAGCCTTAATGGGTGTTCCTTAAAAGATTGGCGGCGGTGCGGCGATTCTCAATTTTATCGATTTCAAAAGAAAAAGTCAATTTAACAAAGTTGAAAAGAGAAAGCCGGGGAGAGGAGGGGAGTGTGGCAGGGTGGAGGGGGGTGAGGCAGAGAAAGCATTCTTTTTCACTCAAGCAGTAAACTAAGTACAGCGCGGCGCGGCAGAGATCCCCCACCACCACCACCACACCCCCCCCCATTATCTCCCACCTCACATTTGCTCTTAGGCAAGCAGTTTAAAAGCCAAGCGATTGAGCCAGTGATCCAATTTGAAATGCAGAAATGATTAGAGCAGCTTGCCTCATTTCATATCGAAAATTCTCTGATTTATGACAGGGCAGCCGCCAAGATCTATCTCCAAAGGGAATTAGCGTGCAATTTCTTCTCCCTCTATTTTTTTTTTTTTTGTTTTGTTTTGTTTTTGCATATTTCTGTTATTTAGCTTCGCAATAGCAGATGCTAACATGAGGGAAAAAAATAATATATATATATATATATATATATATTTATATTTATATATATATACACATACATACATGCATAAAGCACCAAGGAGGTATCTTTTCATTTTAGACGATGAAGCCACTGCCATTTTAAATGAGAAAGAGAAGCTGAAAGGGATGACAGACTCAAGATGTGGCAGTATTTCTGGGGCAGATAGTGATTTTGAAATATGGGCCTTTTTATTTTGCATATGAAACAGTAAATAAGGGGGAGGGTAAATCACAGCTACTTTAGATATTTTTTTCTTTTTAAACGTTCAGTCCATGATTGCTTCTGCATGTATATAACAGGACTGGGACATTTCTTCTTCTAGGAAGGGGAGGGGGTTGTGGGGGGGGGGCAACGTTTCCTGTAAGTCATCCATCCCGCAGGCCAGGGGAAATATTAATATGCGGCGATAACGACAGCTGGAGGTAAATCTTCCTTAATGAAATTTCCAGTTGACCACATGCAATTTGTTTCATCATAGCGAACAACTAATTGCAGAGGGCGTTATCGAGGTGTGTGAGGGTGCTTTAGGTTGTAAACAGAGTCTTAGGACAGGTCCAGTTCTGTCCTACACACACACATACACACACACATCCCTGCCACGGCCATGTCCACCTCCCCTCCAAACATGTCAGCTTGACATTGACCATTTACTTGCTATGGAGCTAAAGTGGATGTTCCTGTCTGGAACAGAAAGAGCTTCAGCCCAGGTCATGTGGTATTGCGTGTGCTTGTAGTGAAACACTGTTCTTTTTATATTGTTCTGAAGGGAGGCTTCAGCTTTATCCTGGCTTTAATAAAGTACATTGATCAAATAGAATTTTCTGATGAATCTTTACTCAAAGTGCTGCAAATTAAGGTTCTGCAAAGGTTTTAAATATTCATTTTAATTCATCTTTAAACAAAATCGAATACAAATTCTGCATCCTGCCACTATGTTTTAGGGGCATTTCGCTTGTGTTGTTTGAGGCTGATTCATAAACAGCAGAACTGACTGGTTTGGAAGCCTCTGCGGTGTAATTTGCAGATGCCACAATTCATAAAATCTCAGGTATATTTAAAGCATATAGTCATTAAAGTTGATCTTTGTTTGTCTTGATTTTATCTGCTCTAAGCACTCTTAACACTAAAGGTGCTTCAGATGGTTCTTTGGGGCAATGATATAGAAGAGCTGCTTTTGCTTTTAATTAAGAACCAAGGTTGAAATGGAGATACGCTTGAGAGAGAATAACCTTTAAACTGGTAAACAAGTTTTACATTGAGCCAACGTTCCTCAAATGAGTGTGAAGACCCTCTTATAGATCCAACTAACCTTCAGCTGATGTGATATGGTTCCACAAAACCATTTGAAGCACCTTTCTTATTTATGTATTTTTTATTATTAGACATACTGATAAATGCTTTTTTTAGATATACTGTGTGTGTGTGTGTGTGTGTGTGTGTGTGTGTGTGTGTGTGTGTGTGTGTGTGTGTGTGTGTGTGTACCCTTTGCAACCTCTTAATTTTATGCAGTTACAGTCAGATGCTAATGCATTACATTACTTTAGAGAAAATATTAGACACATTTGTTCTGCATGAAGAATGAGCATTACATCACATACTTTTCTCAATTCATATTAATTTTATCTATTTTAATCCAAATGAACTAGAATTAAATACAATGAACATGTGAATTTCTTTATTTGTAAAATTCAGATGGTCTGCTGCTATGTAAACATGCCATTACCATTATCTCCAAACCCTCCCAAAACCACCAGAATGGTCTAACCCACATTTCTGAAATGTTTCCTTGAACTGGTTACTATGGACACCCAGTCTTCCCAAAAAAACAGCCCCGATGTTGCTGAATTTGCTGCATTTTAAGGCTTTTTTTTTTTTTTTTTTTTTTACTCAAAACACACAATGAAACACACAGCACGGTCTATGCTTTGTTCTCTGTTGGTTCTAAAGAAGTTCCACCAGTCTTAAAGAACATATCTCCAAAGGTGAACAGGCTGCCTAATAAAAACAGTGGGAAAAGAGTTGGAGCAAGGGGTTGGGGGTGGAGGTGTAGAAATAAACTTTCCCCCCTCCTCTTGGGGGGATTGATTTCTGCCAGGCTAGAGAGCAAAAAGCCAAGTTAAAAAGGCTCCTGGGTGTCACGGGCAACGGGCAGCGGTCAGCAGTACTATCATTAGCCGGCTGTTTACAGAGCAAGCTGGAAGTGATGGAGGCTGAAAGTGTCACCAGCCACTCTTTTTCCCCTCACCTCCTTCAGCTGATCAGAGGATCATGGTATCAAGGCCGGATTAGCAGTGATTTGGGATTTGTGCGATTGGTTAATTTATTGCACCGAAGCTAGGTCCTTTCATCTATGGCAACATTTAATCAGAGTCGGGCACACAAGCTATTACAGGTTAGCTCCTTTTTCCCTCCCCCCAATGCCACCGCCATCAGCTTCCATCACAATTCCCCCTGAAATTTCCAAATTATCTGGAACTGGCTTTAGCTTTCCCCAGTACTAAAAAAAATTAGAGCAGATTCCTGATAGAAGCTTTTTTCTGCTCATACCGGGCCAATTATAAATAGCTCAGAAAAGAGAGAGAGAGGAGCAAAAAAGGGGGAAAGGGAAGGAAGGAAGGAACAGGGGAGGGGAAAAAAGAATCAGCTCTAACGGATGTGAGAGAGGAACTTATCGGCAGCTCCCCGGCTTCCCCCCCCCCACCACCCCCGTTCTGATCCAAATCCAAGTGAGTGAAAATTTATATTAGATTTTATCGCGCAAGACTAAGTCAGGAAAAATCAATGAAGGTTATCTTTTATGTTGCAGCGACTTGTGGAAATATTGATTTTCATTTTATAGCGAATTCGGAGCATCAGTTTGTAATCACCGGGCCGCTGACTACACTGTTTCCTTCACTGTATCTCTTACACAGCAAGCAGGGGAGCGAGTCACAGTGAAAAATGAGAGGCTTGGGAGAACACTGAGAGAAGGAGAGAGAGAGAGAGAGTGAGAGAGAGAGAGAGAGAGAGAGAGAGAGAGGGCCTGCAGGCCAGCCACCAGCACAGGCTCTGACCACCTATTAAACCTCCTGCTGCTACTCAACCTCAGTTTTACACCTTATAAAAAACTTTCTGTAACCATTTCATCACTGTTACTCCCTTTCATACTTTCTTCATACGTTTGTTGACTAAAGGATTAGCTCTAAATTTATATTTCACTAATCAAAGCTATGTTTGAAACTTAGTTAAACACAGAAAACATTTCTGCACATTGCAGTTCCTGGATATTCACTGCATTTAATGAAAGAATATATAAAACTCTGTAGCTTTAATATGATATATGTTATATTGTATGTTGTTCAGTATGTAAATTCCAGTAAATGCATGGACATTGTGCTTTAAGATGTCACGTTTGGGGATTTGTTTATTTTGTAGAGGTGCGTTCATGCTTTCACACTCAACGGTGACTGCTTTTTCCAATGGATTATTCCTTTACAATTTCCCTGCATAAATATTTTTTTCCCCCAAAACCTTCTAGAACCATTTCTCCACCAGCACTTCAGATTAGATCACAGTCCATTAACCAGCTTATTACGTACTGTGTATCGTGTGAATTGAGAACTGCATATTGTTTGTATGAGTCAGACACAGATTAACAGTTAACAAATTAAACTGATTATTTTGTGTTTAATTATGTTCTTCAATTAGCCTTAATAATAATGGACCTGTAGGACTGGTGCGCGCACAGGAGACACATGGACTTGTTTTTAAATACATACTGACTGTGTAACCATGTTTTTAAATTACTTATATACCTGTAAATCAACACTGTCACGATGTAAACCTCATTTAAGTGAGAGCTTAAGGAGGAAAAAAACCTTTCAATGGAAGTCAAATCTACATTATCCAAAATTCCAGGTCATTTTGGAGCATTTCTATTGGTCCACCTATCATGAAATTGTGACACAATGTAAAGGACAACTGCCAGATACACATGTTGTCAACAAATTAAAACAAAATAGATATATAATGTTTTTGCATGACATTACTCAGTGCTTTCCTACACAGCAGTGTGTGCATTAAAAAACCTGGCAAGATCATTTTCAGGGAAAGCGATCAATCACATTTTACTGCTTTCATTCTGTGTAACTGGACTGTGCTCATGTCTGTTCTGTCGTCACAAAAGCCCCAATGAAAATATAATTACGCTCTATTATGCCCTGTGGCATAATAGATGATATTAATATTTGATATTTAAATTCAGTATTTAACATGTTATAACGTCCCATTGATATTAGTGTAGCAGATGAACTGTTCCATTTACTCTATGAATTGCAGCAGTTATGTGTCGGTCCAGAATTGATCAACTCAGTGGCCACATCTGCACTAAAATGGCAGGTGACAGTCATTAAATTGAATATGAGAGAGAGAGAGAGAGAGAGAGAGAGAGAGAGAGAGAGAGAGAGAGAGAGAAGGGGGTGGGGGGGTTCCAGCTTTGGGACAGGAGAATAGCTCTGGACTGAGAGGATCAGAGAAAGGGTTAATCTGATTTTCATTTTAGATAGTTGTCGTGGCAACAATCAGACTGTCTTCTATGCCCCTTTGACAGGACTGCGAGATTTGAAGGTTCTCCTGGATAGAAGACTTTATTGTATGACTAATTTGAGATGGGTAACAGAAGCCAACTTAAATGACCAGCGCCTTCTGTCTCGCTGCCAGCACTGGGACAGGTGGGGGTAGGTGGTGAGGAAAGAGGACAGACATTATTGCTGAGCAAAAATGGTTCTATATTATACCAAAAAAGTTTCTCCTAGAATCTTTTTAATACCAATTTTTAACCCTTGTGTTGTCTTAACGGTTATATATGACCCACCACGATGTTGACCAGTCGAGACATCCCATTAAATTGGGATTTAATGACACTAACATTAAAAAAAGTGAAAGACTTCTATGAAAGCTGTACAACACCAGGGTACATAATAACCTTCAGGTCATTTTTGACCCTTAGGACAAGGGAGTGTAGAGGATGTGAAGACTGCACAAGAGCTAAAAATTTACATGTCAGGATGTGTGTTTTGGAGAAGAGCCATTTAAGGTGTTCAATTCAGAGACATTGTCCACTAACTCATAGAGGGCCCTATGAAATCTGCATCACCCCCCACCCCCCACCCCTCAGCCCAAATATCACAAACAACTTCTACAGTCTGCATTTAACATAAGACAAAGACAAAGAGACTGATGAGGATTGCTCTCGTTGTCTGGCAGTGCGGCTCTGTCTTTATAGTGTCTCATTTGTTCAAGTGGTGCGTCTGAGTCTGCAGACACAGCAATAAAATCCTCCATAAACTCTCACCTGGTGTCCGGCAATTTTGTGCTTAATCTCTTGTAATTTGGAAGGAGAGACGTACCGAGGTTAATATTGCCATGCTCTTGAGGTGTGCCTTGGGTCTGACGTACTCGCTGCAAGTGTCTTTTTGGGGCTCTGCTGGCAAAACTTGTAGAAAGGCTGTTGCTTTGATTGATCAAACCGTTGTGTTATGAGCTTTGCAGCTTTACTGCATGGCTTGATGCGACGGACGGACCTGAAGCTAGTCTGTTCAACGTTATGCCCACAAATAAACAGCATGCTTCGATTCCATGATTCCAGTCCACATTCAGATTTCAGAAATCACAGGGCCCTAATTATAGAAAAGAGCACTTCGAATAGAAGAATAGAATAGAACAGAACTTTACTGATCCCTTGGGAGGGTTCCCTCATGGAAATTCAGGTTCCAGCAGCAGCATCAGTACAGAAAAAGGTAGAAAGAGATAATAATTTAGTAAACACTATATAAATATAAAGAATATATAATATAGAGACTATATTACAATATACAATATATATAAATACTGCATGAAAAGAAAGAGTCCAGTAGGAGGAGGAGGGTTCTGCACATTATTATTGCACTTTTGAGCTGTTTATTGCACCAAGTCCAGTTGGGTTGTGGTGGTCGGTTTGTGGGTTACTGGTTGCTTCATACTTCATACTGGGACTGTGAGGGCCATAGCAGAAGCCTCAGGTCAAAGCCATTCTCATCTTCAGTGTTCTTTTTACACATGGTGTGAGAGCAACGTGCGTCCTTCTACTCTTCTGTTCACTTAACTATGTTCACAATAACTAACCTTTTCTCCAGGAGTCCATAAACATCACTGGTATTATTCATGAAGAAGAGCAGATGTTAAATTGAAGGATTCAGATTTTTCTTGTCGTTGTCATGATTCTACATTTCATCACTGCCTTTACTAACTTCTGAAGATGTGTCCCCTTTGTTAGAACATACCGTCCTCTTTAATCAAATATATGATATGTGGTTACAAGTGTGAGGGGTGCAGGTGCAGGTCCCCAACCCCGGGTCCTGGATTACACATTTTTGTGTAACACACCAACTTTAGGAGGTTGAAGTTTGTATTTGTGACACAGATTTAGTTCATTTGAGTTCAGCTTGGCTCCGCTCGCCATCCAGACGTCTGCTTGGACCTCACAACATCAATACGCTTCGTGGCATCGTACAGGGCAGAGCGGGGGGGGTGCTTTGTGCCCGCAAACAAATCACAGCAGCATATGGAATGCTCAGGAGAGTTGAAGTGAGCGAGAGTAATGGCGTCTTTCGAGAGGAAGTCTCCTATGAACAGCGAGAGCGCGTGGAGATGGCTCTCCAACCCATTTTCTCTTAGCTAAACTACTTCTGCGGCAGTCTAATGAAGGAGAGCCTGGGGGTTGACAAGTAATGGCCTAGAAAGACTGACATTTTCCCTGCCAGTAATAGGCTACTGTAACAGCAGTCCGACCCAAATACCAAAACAGAGTGAGGACATACTTCGGGCTCTCACTGCCCTTTGTAAGGACGCAAGATGCCATTAAAAAAATACAAATTGAATAAAAATCACGTGGAGAATAAACACAACAGCTCAGCAGACACAGTGGCCCCTCTCCTCATATTGGGGCATGCAGAAAGGCCTGCCCCCCTATCTCCCTGCTTTTGATTTATAGAAATAACTTAAAGCACCAGCTTTGACCCTGCGCCTAAGAAGAAAAATGACGTTACCCATTCAGAATAATTTGCCAGTGCATTACCAAACGTAACCTCCATCGGCCTTTGAAATGGATACTGATTCTTTAAATTCCTCCCCAGCTCGGCTCTCGCAGGAAATAGCGAGATGGGGGGCGATAAAGGCGGGACAATGCACCCAAAGTTCACCCGCAAAACCCACAGCTCCTCTGCCGCCCTTTTCCCCTTCGCTGAAAGCATCTGCATCCTTTTTTTTTTTTTTCTAATTTTCCCAGGCACCCGAGATCAGACAGCTAATCAAGGAGATCTGATACCGGATCACTGAGGAAGAAAATTCTCGTAATTCTCTGCTCTGGACCTTAAGCACACCGAGGAAGACTTCTCTGAACCTGGCACAGATACCATATAAAAGCCTCCCGAATGGCGCTGCCTTTATGAGTTGCACTCCATTGTTGCACCTGCTGTCTTCATATCATCACAGTTAAGCCTTGAATCCACTGCACAACCGATGATGAAAACTGGGCATCTGGTTTTATGGCAAAACAAGCATCAAAGCTTCACTAGTTTTACTCAAACATCACTTTGTACAAAAGCAGACACAAAGCAGCTTTACAGAAATAGGGGTTTAAACCTCTAAGGGCGGCACTGGCACGGAAACTGCAAAACAAGTTGCTCATCTGATACGAACACACGAAACTCACGCGGCTCTTCTGTTACCCGGAGAAGCCAGCAGTTGAAGTAAAGACAGGACAGCAGCGTTTTCTTGTTGTTTGTGTTACTAATTGTGATGAAAATAAACAACGTTTCATGTTCCATTATTGTGGAGATTAGATTATAGTCTCGGATTAAACCCAAACCCCAGTTACAAATCAAACCACTGACAAGGGACTTTCGGAATATCACTGCAATCTGACGCATCCTTCTGCTGCAACTCTTTTTCGGAGAATGAGTGAATACACCACAAAAACAGTGTCAACAAATGCTGTGCTGTGTAAATGTAAGGTACCCCTCTTCGTCCGGTAACTTATTTAGATACTTCTGTTAGGTATCAGATGAAGCATTAGAAGGACCTCAGATGTAAGGTAATCCATTTTTTCTTTGATCTGTGAAAGATGCTTGTGTCCATCCTTCCTTGGGGAGAATCCGCACTGAATCAGCACTGTGGGTCTGAAAGGATTTTAAACTGCTAAACCTGCTGCTCTTCCCAAAACCTTGGACTGACGATCCCAGAGTCCAGACCTCAACATCATTTTTTTATCAAAAACTCACTAAACACTATAGATATATCGATTTTGTTGTCGGTTCTTCTGTTTAAAATGATTATAAATACACATCGTATCTGCAAAACTGCAACTTTTAGTGGAAGTCAATGTAAATGAAATATTGGCAAAAAATTATCAGCAAAAATTGAGAAACGTCGTTTTTGTATGACAGTGACTATATACCGCCACATTTTACACTACTTACCTACAGATGATTAATATTACTTCAGCACAAAATGAAATTGCAGTTGAACATGCAGTAAAACATGCTCTTGGTTCAGTTTTTGTGTGTAGAATTGTGTACCAATCGGCTCGTCAGTGAGAGTCAGGTTAGAGATCCTCCTTCTCCGACAGAAATGTGCGACAAAAAGAGTTCATGTTTATACGCCAAGTTATTAATGTGTTCCTTAATCACCTCAAAATAAGTTAATGCTCTCTGTTTGTGTGTGTGTGTGTGTGTGTGTGTGTGTTATCTCTCCTCCTGCAGAAGACCAAGGCCCCAGTCCCGGTGGTTTTGAGCTCGGGCCCCAGGTGGCTGTTGGATGTGACTTGGCAGGGAGCAGAAGACAACAAAAACAACTGTGTGGTGTACAGCAAAGGTAAGCGCCTGGGTTTATCTCTTCTGTACCACAACCCCACCTCACACACACACACGCCCTGCGACGCCCCACGACACCCTGCACACCCTTTCTGAGGCCAGATTGTTCCCTTGCTCTTTGTTTTCCATCATCCACTTTCAAATTGCATCACTCACAAACATCCAACCATCAAGGAATAACTCCATCACCATGTTTATACCTATCACTCCATCCAATTCTCCTGTAGCCTAGCGACGGGGTGTAATGGTAGCAACAAGGAGTGTAATAGTATGCATATGTCACAGTTTGGTTCACAGCAGGGTTTGGACATCACAGTGCGGTATGAGTTCATTACATCAGGCGACAAACACCAAATGCATAATTAACAATAATAATTTCGTGTAAACACATTCATACAGTTCAGCAATGTTTAGAAATGTGTTAAGATCTGTGTTTTCAGCTCCAGGACTGGTTTCTCTTTCAGCACCAATGAGAGGTTGATGTGAGGCAGTACAGCAAGAATCACCCAAAACACTCTCTCCACTGTTTACGCTGATCTTAATGCTGCGAAGCTGAGTCAGTCGGCTGCACTCAGCGTTCATTTCGGTTGTTGTTACTGTGAGGGGATCGTTTTTGACACGAGTTCCAGTCAGTTGTCTCTGGCTTGCGTGACCATAGAACACTTTGGATGTGCAGTGAACTGCTTTACAGGTAGAACTTGGAAAAGGTGCTTACAGGTGCTTGGAAAACCAACCATATCAAAAACATAGACTGTTGAATGAAACTACGTGCTCAATTCTATGTAATTAAAGGGACTGTCTTTGTTACGTCATCACCCAATGCAGCGAAATTGAACTGTGAACTACTCCTGTTTGGAACAATGTTACTGTATTATTGGACGAATCGCTTGTTATTCAAATGCTACAAGGCATATGTCTGTAAAATATTAATATATTAGTTTCAAAACTGAAAAGAAAAGGAAATGATCAATAAAAACTTTATTCTTGCAGTAGAAATTAGATGCTGCTACTGATTGCAGCAGACATAGGTAACAAATAACAGCAAGATTTTAATTAAAGCCACCTCGGTCAGCTCTCTTTCAGCAAAAACACACGTTCCGATATTAAAATCTCAACGCTGTGAGGTCGGGAACATACAAACCGACTCCAGTAAATAAGATATAACTTCTGGACACAGTACGTTATGGGTGTCTCTAATTTTACAGCCCGTCTCCTTGCTTTACATGATATCCGGCGCAAATGTCTTTATAGCAGTGAGGCTGTATGACCCAACCACGCTGTCAAAACTTAACAAAGCATCAGGGATGATATCCATGACCCCCCCTGCCAACACACATTTATCTCATGTTGCATGTAGGCGGCTCATGTGTGCTTTATGCTTACAGATGGTGGCGCGTTGACGTTGCCATTTGAAGGCCATGCTTTTTAAGAATCCAGCTGGTAATTTGGTGCTGATGGGTGTTCTCCCTTCTTGAGATGTATGAATAAATAAGTAAATGAAGAAACGGAGTGAGTGGATTGAGTGAAGGGGAAGAGGAAGGGGGAGGAGGGGTGGTTTGAGAATTCCAAAGTACACAAGGATAACGCTCATTTATCACTTTCTGAAACGATTACCCCGAAATGGAGTTTTCTCTTCCCCTCAAAGTGAACAAGAAGCAGAAGTGGGATTTGCAACCTCAGATTTTCAGCCTTTGCCAATTCTCATCTGCTAATCACTAGACTGCACTGGGGGAGTTATCCTCTTAACCGGCTACTTAACTTTGTGCTCTTTATCAACCAAATCATTAAAGTTTTGATAAGCTGTTAAAGAAGATTACGCGGCGCTTTAAAATCGCCTAATCTTTTTGCCAGGAGACTGAATATATGAAACAAAAAAAGGACTAATAACGGGATTTCGGGGGCTGTTTTGTTAAGTCCCTATAATTTCTCCTCGGCCTTCGCGTTCATTCAGCTGGAAGGATGTGTTGGGGCTAGGGTCACTGTCTGTGCTGTCTGTGCTAACCCTGTCTGCTGAATATGGAGCAGCACAATTACTGCAAGGTCGGTAGACTGTGGTTGAAGGCACAGCCACTTAGCACTCTCTCCATCAACTCCAACAGTCAGACAGTTTGAAGTGATCAACGCTTCATGTACACATTTCTACCTTACTGCAGTATCCTCCTTCATTTTGCACTTTTGCAAAACCAGAAGTATGCACTGACTTAAAGATGATATATCTGATGTTTTGAACATTAATATGGCAGCAAACAACTAATGTCTATGTCGGGGTGTAGTGGAGTAAAGGTGAGCTGAGCAGAGAATGAAGCAACACTTCCTCTGTGAATGTTGTTCTCTAAGTTCAAAGCCAGTCTGGCCACATGTGCAGGTTGGTTCTGCCCGTTTTTATGCCTCAATCACACAATATGTCAATTAAAGTTACACAGCACTGCATTAAAGTTACTAAGTGATCTGAGAAAGACCTGATTATGTGATTTTCTTTCTTTTTTTTCTTTTTTTTGTCATTTTCCAATTTTTCACCCCTACTAATTTAGACGTGGCAATTACCCATCCCCCTAAGTAGCCTCCCACATTACTTGCCCTGCTCTCGACACCAGGGGGGAGAGATTGTCCACATGTTTCCTCTGAGTAATGTGACGATAGCCAACCTCCTCTTTTCGAACTGCCGCCATTTGCATTGTTGCCGGGCAGCCATCACGCTTGGAGCACGCCGGATCCCCGGTTCTGACGCAGTGGTCGGCAGACGCCTGCGTCGACCAGCAGCACACTTATGAGATGTGGGAAGAGCGGCATCTACCCACCCCCCCGAAGGAGAGCAAGCCAATTGCTCTCCCTCTGGACCCTGGGTGAGCAGCATGAACCTGGATTCGAACCCGCTACGCCACTCGGGCGTGATTTTCTTTCTAATCAAATGGCCAGTTTCAGAAATCTCCACCCTGGAGTGCATCTTCCAAAAGCTCTAGTATGAGTAACCTAAAGCTTAGCGTTCATGTGGATGGAAGGGTAAAGTCCCAATATCTGGTAAGCAGCATTAAGCCACTTATAAGTCATAAGGCCTGCGACTCGTCAGATAACCTATATGTGTTGTATTTTCTACACGAAAGCAGAGCTGTTTTAGGCCGTTTCACACACGACACTACAGTTTAACAGAGGTCTGTGTTGTTTCTCACCCTGCTTAAGTTTCCCTGAGCTTCCTTCTGCTGTGCCTCTTCACTTTCTCATTCATTGGATGTAAATGGAACACAAACCTCAAGCCAACTAATCAATAACAGGATTTGTAATCCGTTTTATTGATTACAGGCGCATGTCCGGGTTAGAATCTGCTGTAATAGAAAATATGATTTCTTTAAACAGAGAAAACTGTTCGTGAGCAAGGTGCCTGCAGGCGGTGTGGATACAGCAGGTGTTCTGGATATAGCATGTAGTTCCAGCTAGCCACGTGTCAAACTAGTGTTTAGTAATACATATCCGAGGCCATGTGCGGTGAAGTAGGGGATTATATGAAAAATGCGCAGATATTGCGGTAATGAATGTATCCCAGCATCCTGTGTGGCATAATTCATTATACAGAGTCCTGCTGGGTGAGTGTTATTCCCCTTTGGGTTGCCCCAAGCAAGCAGGACAGGCTTCTTCCTATATATAGAACCCTGGCTAATAACTACAGCAGCCAGGCAGACTGAGCTAGCAGGGTGCTCTCCCTTATTGGGTCATATTACATTTGCAGGTAGTTTGTTACTCTAAATTGGAGCTTGTGTCAGGAGCTTATGTCTCTGGCAGATGATAGATCGTCTTCTTCACAGAGTCTCATAAATTTAAGACGCAGCTTTGGTGGTTGAATGGTCAGGTTTTGTCTGGTACTGTATGTTTTAGCACATTCCAGTGCACCTTGTCTTGGCTTGTTATTGTCTTTCTAGAGTTATTAAGTGTGGTGTTTATGCATGGCTGTGACTGTATGTGTGCACGGAAGTGCAGAAGTATAGAAACACATCTGAGGCTGAGGGTTAGTGTCACAGTGCTGGTGGGTAACGCGGGTCCCACAGTGGATTTATTGTTTTCTGTAATGCTCACACACTTCTGATGTGGTGAGAAGACCATTCACTTTACAGCTGCTAACGCCTGGACCACACTGCAGGATAATCAGGCTGAGCGCACTACTATGTAACACACACACGCACACGCACACACACACACACACACACACACACACACACACACACACACACACACACACACACACACACACACTCACACACACACACAGTCTATTCTAAGTGTATTGTATGTATGTAAGATGCAGTTAAGCACAGAGTAGTGTCGTAAGCCAGAGAATCAGGGGCCCGATTCACAAAAAGCTTTACAAAAAAGAAAAATCTTACGAGAAGATAAACAATATGACGTTCATAAGAATGTGCCTCATTCCCCAATCAATACGAAATTCCTTCTTAAATTTAACCTACGTGTCTTAATGATTATTCTGACATTGCCAATGTTTTCTTGTTTGGAGTTTGTTCACTATTTAAGGACAGTGTCATAAGCAGGAAAGTTAAGTTTTCTCTTAAATTCTTGACCATTTTACTCTCAGTTATGGAGAGAGAGAGAGAGAGAGAGAGAGAGAGAGAGAGAGAGAGAGAGAGAGGAGAGAGAGAGAGTGTGTGTGTGTGTGTGTGAGAGAGTAATGATGACAACGTGTGTTTTGTGTGTGTGTGTGTGTGTGTGTGTGTGTGTGTGTGTGTGTGTGTGTGTGTGAGAAAGAGAGAGAGAGAGAGTGTGTGTGTGTGTGTGGCAGAGAGAGAGGTGTGTGAAAATGTGTGTGTGTGTGTGATGACAGTGACAGCTGACATTGTTGACGTGAAATGGGTGCTGGCGTGTGGCGTCAGTGTGCTGTGGCCCCCACGTGCTGTTGTTCCCAGTAGCCTCACAGTGAGGCTTCATTCAGCCAGCCACTCAACCTCTCCCACTCGCCGCCACCAACTCAGTATCCCCCAATCCACCTGCAAGTGCCACAATACCCTCCTGCACCACTCAGCAGCTTCTTTCAGATTCTCCCTCACCCCACCCTCCCCTCACAGCACTCTCATTACACACAACCTTTCACTCAAACTAATGCTGTACCAAAAACACACCAGCAGAGCTAGCAGCCGTCGGAGGCACGATTGCTTTGGATGTTTGTGTAGTACTAGTTGATCACCACTAGTTTTCAGTCCCTGGTGCCATAATCACTACATTAGGTATTTCTGTAACCATTTAGTCCACATTAGAGTTGGTGATCCAAGTGATCAAACAAAATGCAATGTTTAATCATATAAGCAGGGAATAACATTTACGTTGATTTCACATTGATATTGGTGTAATTGTTGGCGGAATCAAAGAGGTGCAATCAGCTGGCAATAATATTATAATCATAATGAGAATCAGATCTCTCCGCCCTTTACAGACAGTAAATAAGTAAGATTGCAAGAGAAACAAACAGATTCCAAAGATGGTTTGTCTCAGTGCGGCGAGAGAATCGCCCCTATGCAACAATACTACAACAATAGATGGAAATTTATTCGAAAACACAAAAACACACATCATTAAAGGAACAATTGGAACAGATTCACCTCTGTTCACTATAGTGGTGCCACTATTTATTATTATTTATTAATATCTATTTTTGCACGACAGCATTATGGTGTGCATATGAGTACATGATCTGCCTGTAGAAGTCTACATCAATGTCTGAATAGTATTAACCACATTAACTGCTGTAAGAAGTCAAGCGCAAAAAAGAGCTCGTCCAGCACACTCCATTTATTGAGCAAATCTCCACAATTAGTCCTTTTAACTGCCATCACCTGATATCACAGCTCTCGTGAGCTCGGACATAGACTTAATGAATGTCCTACAAGGGTGTGTATTATTATGCAGAGGTCTCAAGTTACGTTAACCAAGCACCTCTTGACTGAGGCCGGTCAGATACAACAAATTCGAGGAGAGTCTGGGGGAAAGAGTTGCCTTTGTGTGAGTGCAATTGACCGAAATATAGCGAGTGTTTTACATAGCCGTACACTGCAGGATTGGACTAATTCACTGTGCCTTTGTGCTCAGTGCTCTCGCACTCCTCTCCATCTGATTCTCACATTTTCTCCATGGCCAAGTAAATTATAGATGTGGTACAGAGTGACCTCTCTCGACCATCTTTTCTCTCTATTTTGCTTAATTCTCACAGCCTTTTTCAAACCTTTCTTCTTCTTTTTCCACATATTTTTCCCTGTTTGTTGAAGTACCGTGTATTTTGCTTTACTCTGGCTTTAACGGTACACTTATCTTGATTCTTCAGTGAAGCTTTTCCCAAAGCAGTTCAGTTTTGTTCTTTGTTTTCTCCCCAATCTATCCATTTCAAATTACCACCCAACAGGCTTGGACTCTTAAATCACATGATGCCCCAAATGCTGAGAATGTGAATACCAACAGCGTCTTCGTGAACTTCCACGAACTGCTGCTAATGCAGCATCACTATGCTTAGAACGTTCTGCCAGTTCCGTTACTTCATCAAACATACGTCTGTACCACTTTCAGTCCCTAGGACTTCTGGCAGCGGATGGCTATGGCATCAGTGAAGCTGGAACTGTCAACGATTTGGTCCACGCTCTGCAATATGTGCAGTAGTTATACTAGTGCATCTAAAAAAATGCAAAACTTGACCTCATTCATGTTCAGTTTCATTCAAAAAGGTCAAATGTCATTCTATATTCATCACACACATTTTTTTGCTTCACTGTTGATCAGTATGACAACCAGAAATGCAGAATCTCCAGGGCCGAATCACAAATCTTCTCATGTGGTTTTTACTTACCACTGCCTCACGCCCGATGACCTCCTTTCGTCCTCTCAAACTGCAGTCTGTCCATATCTCCTTGCCTCTCTGATGTCTCGCCATGGATGGCAGCCCATCACCTCAAGCTCAGCAGCAAAGACCAAACTGCTATTCATTCCTGGAAGCACTTGGTCCTCACCACAACCTTACCATTTCCTTGAGAACTCACTGGTCCTCCATCTACTGAAACCTGAGAGCCTTGGTGTAGTGGTAGATGACCAGTTATGAATACTCAGCTCATAATACAAACCTATTTCGGTCCTGCAATTTCCTCCTTTACAACATCAGGAGAATACGACCTTTTCTGTCTAAAGAGGCCACTCAGGTGCTTGTTCAGTCTCTTGTCATTTCAAGACTAGAACTTCAGCTCCCTACTCGCTGGCCTTCCTATGTGGACCATCAGACCTTTGTAACTCATCCAGGAATGCAGCAGCCCTTGGCTCGTCTTCAATGTTCCTAAATTCAGTCACGTAACTCCTCTGCTGCGTTCCCTTCATTGGCTTCCTGTAGCTGAACATCAGATTTAAAACCTTGATGCTGACCTACAAAGCCAAAAACGGACCAGCCCCTCCATACATGATGGTAATGGTCAAAACTCGAGCTGCACCAAGAGCCCTGGCTTCAAGTACAGCTCGACGACTACAAATCCCCTCAGAAACACAAAAGGAAAAACATGCATCAGACTCTTTTCTGTTCTGGCACCAAAATTCAATGAACTATCTTCCCTGGTCGAACAACCGGGCCCCTCTTTTTCATCTTCTGCATGAACGAAGACTCATCTGTTTCAAGGAGGATTTGCTCCGTGGAACATTTGTTTCAACAGGATCTAAGTGGCAGAGGAATCTATAGGTTCTAGCCTCAGTCTACTAGCTAAAGATATTCCTGGGTAAACAAAAAGCGGTTGAAATTGATATTGAAAAAAAAAAATGATAAGAAAAAATCAATATGAAAAACCCTTTTCACAGCATTCTAATTTGAGATGCTCTAGTATATGTAAAATTAGATTACATGCTACAATCAACTTATGCTGAGAGTTAAAGCGCATTACACAAGACAAGTGTATCAGTGTAGGTTTATTCATGCCACTGACATTGGTATGAATAACCCTTTAATAACCCTATTTATTATTGTTATTATTATTACAACTGGAATGGTTATTAATTGTGACCACATATTTAAAAAAATAAATAAAGTTTTCATATATATGACTTTTGTTAAATATGATTGAGAGAGAGAGAGAGAGAGAAAGAGAGAGAAAGAGAGAGAGAGAGAGAGAGAGAGAGAGAGAGAGAGAGAGAGAGAGAGAGAGAGTCATTTGGTACAGTTGGTTATAAAGGGATTAAATGTATAGTATTGGTGACTGGTGGGATGAAGCATCCAGTACTAGTGAAGAAGCACCAAACCTGTGTGGGCTTAGAGTTGGTAGAGTTGGCATGAGAGAGAAATGTTGTGAAGTTTACAATTGTAACGTTATTTACTTTAATTAGGTTTGAGATCAATTTGAGTCTCATCCAGGCCGCTGCAGTTTGGCTTGGCGCTGAGACTGCTTTTGACAGAGGCTTCGTTTTGAAACAGTTAAGGCAGCATTAATTGTTTTTATGTGAACCTTCCCTTTGAGCATCATGACAGCAGAGTGTGAGGAGGTGCTGGGCTCATTATCTGTTATCTGCCGACATAGAGAAATAGTGCCTGTGCATAATAACTAAACAACCCAACACAATGTAAAAAATTCATTATCAGTGTATTAAAACTTAGTCGTACCCTAAAGGGGTCCCCCACTGCAGCGCTGAGCGCCGCCGTAATTATGTTTAATTAAAATACAACGGAGATCAACAGAATCGTTTTCATTAGGAAATTATTAATGATTCCGCCGCAACAATAATTGATTGCGCTGAGCCTGGCGATAAGTGCACGCGGTCAGGGTTGGTGTCGGGGGCTGGGGGTTGGGGGGGGGGGTTGTAGGGCAGATAGAGAGAGACAGAAGTAGGGGATGAGAGACTCAGAGAGTTTACATGTTTGTCGAGGAGAAATCCAAGACACTGTTCAGCTGTTTCAGTGGTGTCTACCAAAAACCCCCCCAGAAACATTCTTCTGGAGGTCTTGAGTAGGTAAAAGTCAGTATTGCACTGCTACTAAGCATACACACACAACCCTGGGTGGCTGATGCACATCTGAGAGCACTTGTGTGAAACCCTAAAGCACTTTCTACTCGCACTGACTCCAATTGCAATCTCCCCAAACACTCTTTACAGAAACACCTCTCACAGTTCACAAGCTCTTAGCACAACACTCACCCAGTCTCTGGAGCTCATTTAGGCAGGGTTAGTTGCAAACTGTGCAAGCTGTGGCTGACTCTACAGAGTCAGAACCATGGCAGGAGCAAACAGGAGTTAAAGGGTGACTCAAATTGGAATAAACTTGAGACCTCAGACTGTTTGTTGTGAAATTTTGCCTGCATTTTCCACTCACTTTTGTGCAAATGTCCAACATAAGTAGGCAAACACGGTTGGTCCGTCCATGACAATCGAGTGATCCACAAACCCAACAATGGCAGACTACATTACACCGCGTTCCAAATTATTATGCAAATTAGATTTGAAACAGCATGAGATGGTGCATTGTCATGCAAGATGGTTTTGTGGCAGAAGGCATGGTTCTTCTTTTTGTACCACGGAAGAGAGTGATCAGTCAGAAAACCTTCATGGACCTTTAAAGGGCCTACCAACTCTCTCCCCGTGATTCCGGTCCAAAACAGGGCTCCACTTCCTCCTTGCTGACATCTTATTGGGACATGGTGTCCATCCACCAACCATCCTCTACTCCATCCATCAGGACAGAGAGATCAGTGTTCTTTCCCATATTTCTTCAAACCTGTGTCCTGCTTTATAATGTGGAACATCCTTTTGAAGTAGTTTTCCTTTAATTGGGCTCACCTGGCAAACTAATGATCACAGGTGTCTGAGATTGATTTCAGTGATCCAAAGCTCCTTGAGACACGATACCATCCATGAGTTTGGAACGCAGTGAAGTAGCTATTTTACAGTTGCTAAATGGCTTGGGCAAAGTTGCATGGCATCACCAGGCTTGGACTTTACACAACCTCTGAAGGTGTCCTGTGGTATCTGGAACCAAGACGTTAACAGCCGATGCTTTGTTGTGAGGTGGGTCCTTCATGAGCATCATGAGTCTTGAGCCTCCATGATCCTGCAGTTCAGAGGTCGTCCTTCCTTGGAGCCCTTTGGTACTGTAGGTACTGAGCACTGCATACCAGGGACACACCTGCATAATGTTTTGAGGACGTTTCTTGCTTCAGGTTCTCACATTTGCCCATTTTCCATGCTTCCAACACTTGCTACTGAATATATACCCTCCGTCAAATATTTACCCTTGACAGGTGCCACCGTAACCAAACAATCAGCATTATTCACTTCACCTTTACACAAATATTATGGCTGATCAGTATCAGGAATCACAGCTGTTTAATATTAATGTTACTCAACAGCTCAAGAAGGTTTCAGGCAAGTGTGAGATGATTTGGCAACCCACTTTGCACTCGGCTGACATCAGCTAACCACAGAACCACAGAGACCAAACTTTAGAGACTGTCCAGACTTGGATGGGATAAGAGGAAAAAGCAGGTCATGCTCTAATACATTTTGTGGTCCATTATTGTAGAACTGCCCGTTTTTTGCTTTAAGGAGGAGGATCCTCGGATTAGATATTAATTCTCCTTATTCTTGCACAGTTGTTCAGTGGTGCACTGTAGAGAGTTTCAATATTCCAGCATAGAAAGCCAGGGTCAGCCGTGCTACAGCATCCTTGGAGTAGATAGAGCGAAGCCTTGATCAAGAGCCCAACAATGACCGCTCTGTGAACCTGGCTATCAAACCCAAAACCTTGTGATGAACAACTGAGTGCTTTAAAGGCTTAAATTCAACAAGAGGGCATTTTAATTCACTTTCCAGTTGTATCAAATCTACACTCACACAATTTTATCTCACAATTCGAATGCATTTTTCATTTCGTGTAAAACTGAGGACATTTGCAGAGTGTGCAGATCCTGGGTGCACGCTTGAGAACATGCTGGAGAACATGCATCCACCAAAGATACCTACACACAGAGGAGCACGACACACAGTTTTACTGTGGCACTCGCTCGCTCGCTCGCTCGCTCGCACACATACATACATTCTTGCCTGCTTCTCTCTAGGTACTGGCCTTTCGAGTGTGTGTCAGCAGACAAATACAGTCATGTTGGCTGACATAGTCTGACCCACTCATTCACACACGCTCATATACACCCGCCCCAGTCATTTACACCCTCCCACTCTCCACATTACTCAGTCCCCTCCCAACGGCGACAGATGCCTTGCCTAAGCAAATATTCATCCCTTCCTGCATATGAGTAGAAACAAGCACTGCATAAGCAAAAAAATGTAAAAATGCAACATTGCATCACTGTTCTATATAATTTAGTCTTTAATAGGGGGGTTGGAAAATACTGAAATAGCTTATTATAGCAGTATTACTCTATGTTTTGCAATAAAGTATGGATTCTCAAAAAATGTTAATAATTTACATGTTAAGATTGGTTACAGAGAGCAGTTCGTGTTTTGTTGTGTTTAAACCACGACTACTAGGCAGCTGTGTTGTACAGATGATACTGTTCTGATTGGATAAGAAGTAAACTTCACTTTGACCTATTTTTAATGCATATAATGCTGTTTTTATACTCTGATCATTTCCCCAAAATTAAATTCGAGTATCACAATATATTACATTATATTACATTGTAACCCCTGTATCGCGATACATATCGTATCACCAGGCTCTTGCCAATACGCCACTCTGTTGATAAAACTATGAAAAACTTCAATCCTTTTGACTCTCCTTTGCCTCACATTCTTCAAATGATTTTTCCTCTGATAATATATAAACAAAGTCTACTTTTATCATTTTCATTAGCAGTAGTTTCCGTTTAAATATACTATATATACTCTGAATGTCCAGCTGCTTAAGGTTTCACCCATCGCTGACACACACGTGCAAAGCAGAATAGATAGTACATAGATCAGGAGTATTGACTGTAGAATAGATACGTATAGTATAGGTAGGCACACATAGTATCTCAGGAATGTTCTGTGCTAATGAGTCTGGATAGGAAAATGCTTAGAAGCTGTTTGCACCTTGCAGTGATGTGTTTTTGGTGATTGAATAGTGTTCACACGTGAAAAAGCGGAAGTGGAAACATGGAGAACCCAGAAAAACCAACTGAATTATGATCAGAGCACTCAAACTGCATTTGGGGTTAGTCTGCATTTTCAGCACTGTTAGTGAAATGTGTTTTCAATGTCTGGATGCAGTGAGCAAGAATAAATTGAGTACATAGTGATTTTCATGCAATGAATCTGTCCTAATATCTCAAAACCAGCATCTATACAGTTTCCTTAGGTTTCAGTGGACGTCTGTCAAAAAATGGACATAGACACAGCTTTTTCGGGCAATTAAATGTCCCTATAAAAATGAACCCATCCAAAATAAACATTTGGTGCATTATTAAGCAGGGACATGTGTCTTTATGGTAATCAGTCCAGTCGAATACATTGAACGGAATTTGACATTTGACACATTTTAAAGCTCTGATTTTGATTGTAAAGGTTCGTAACTGAATCAGATCAATGTCAGAGACTTTCTGTTATACTATAGAGGCTTGTGTGTGTGTGTGTGTGTGTGTGTGTGTGTGTGTGTGTGTGTGTGTGTGTGTGAGAGAGAGAGAGAGAGCGAGAGAGAGGTGTATTTGAGTGGTGTGTAAAGCTTAAGCAGGCTTTGCTTGTGCTCGTGTCAGGCCAGCACTGGGTCCTGCTGCTACCATTAATTATGATCCCATTGTGTAGCAGAGGGGCTAATAAGAGTGATGTACTGCACCCCAGCGGCATCCTAATCAGCTCTGTGAAGTACCTGCAACCTGGAGTGCCACAGCTCTGAGTGTGCGTGTGTGACTGAGTGTGTGTGTAGAGCGTTCCTCATTTAATGGTGTGTGCGGGCGTGATGATTTAACCCGGCATAATTATATAATCGATGGTGAGAAATGCCGGCGTATCGATTCGCAGAGGGCAGATTGAGCTCCATGTCAATGTGAGAGCGAGGCTTTTAAGCACTGCCTTGCTCTCCGCTTTTCATCACAGCATGGACACACACACACACACCCACACACACACACACACACACACACACAGGAGCACTCTTGTTTTAGTACAGTGTCAGCAGATGCAGGTAAACATAAATACAAAAAAAGGAACAAGAATTTCTCATTTTGAAGGAAGTAGATCTTGTGCTTGGTTTATCGTGGATGCTTCCATCCATGGTTGTGTTCAGTTCCATCACCTGCTCACCATTAAGCACTAATTTACCAAACCAGATGTTGGAGGATAACTATAAATAATACTAGACTGTCATGAGGAGAGCTTGTGAGATGTGCTGTACATTTTATATGGATACTGTTTTTATTTATTCTAATATAAATATATATATATATTATATAGAAACAAGCACACACCCCTACACACACCACAGCTGCCATTATCCTCTAATAGATCACCATTCTCTGAGTACTACACATCTGCCCTGCCCAGAGTGACTTCAGCTTTCACTCACCATGAGATTTAATACTGCATTAGGACTTGCGTTATATAAAATCTCTGCAGCCCCATTTCCCGATGCTCTAATCTTTACATTCTAATTGGGTTTTGTGTACACTCCGCCACAATGTCTTACTTACCATCATAATGCTTCACACTTCCACTTCCACACACACAATACTGGGTATTTAAAGGACGGAAAGAGAGATACTAAATCGGGAGAAATCCGCCCACATCTGCATGAGTTGGCCTTCTCTGGCCATTTTTGGCACATTTTACAGTACTTTACGATATCTCCCTGCGCTTTTTGGATGTCAGGATAAGTGGATTTAGAGTCTTTTCTACGTGTTGATTTTCATTCTGGGTCTCCTGCTTTCCCACAATGGATCATTCCTGATAAATAATTAATTGCCAGGAGGCTAATGTGATTACATGGTGTTTTAATGATATCTGTGTGTATTTAGAGTATAAATAATTGATTAAGTGCGGCGGTCTGGTATTATTCCTGTTCGGAGAGGCCATATTTGGTATCCTGTATTTTTATTATTCTATAATCTATAATCTCTCGTCTGTTTTTAAGCCTGTGCTTGGATGCAGCCCGGTTACCTTGCTGCGAATGAGGTCGCGCTCTTTGTGTGTATTATGTGTCATAATCCAGATATATGACCTGTATTACTTACATTTTCTGTACGATCAGAATCAACTTCTTGTAACCTGAAGTAAAATTACATCTGAGCGATTTGTTTAAATGACTCTTGATGGGATTAACTGTTTGCATGCTGTTTCATTGCTCAGAGCTCCTGACGCATTTCAGTGTTACTGTTTTTAGGAATAAACGAGGCCAATAAATAAATAAAACGACCCTGGATTATAAATATTATCATATATTTTAATATATGAAGTATTTTTATATTAGCTTATAAAATTAAGACTGAATTTATAAATGCATGACCAAAAACCATGAGCCAGTACAAACCAACCAGTTCAGAGAATATATTTGTTGACTCCTCCACAGGAACAGCACAGCAGGCCAACGCTTCCTTCGTTTAACTCGTGATGCTTGTCTTTTTTAGTGCTCTCAAAAAAAATCTGTATGATTGTATTGATTCTTAAATCCGATTGAGATGTTCACAGCTGTGTGAAACACACATATGACCATATAAATCAACTTCAGTCTGTCAAACTGTAGAGACTAGATGACTGTTAGGCCTTTTCCACCAAAAGAACTCTGGTTCTTGAACTGGTTCCATTTGGGCTTATAAGAATCATCAACAGAGGGTGCAAACATGGATCAGATTTTGGAGATAATAAGATGTAGAAGACAAATTCAGTTCCAAATGCTCCTCACTCCTGTATAATTAGATGCACCCAAATCTTTGGTTCCCACTGCGAACTAACTTCTCAGATTCTGAACCTTATTTGTGTTGGTGGAAATGCAAACAATTCAAAATTAGATTCACAGCCCAGAACGGAACCCCTTCTGCACTGGTGGAAAAGGCCTAAGAGTGCGTCTGACTAGACAGAACCTTCCATTCCAGGGCGTGTGGGCATGTGCAGAGGGGATGCCTTTCACCTCCTCTCTTGATTTTCCTCAGTTGTGCAGCTCAATGAGACAGATGTTCGTCATTCCTTCAGTAAGGAGCTGACCAGCCTCTGCTAACATTTATTCCCTTCTTCTTTAGTAAATTAACCTCTAAACAATGGAACTTAAAACTTAAACATCCAAAAAGTTTTTTTGTAGTTTAATGTAATTGGATTTGCAAATAATTAAGTATTAATATGAGACATTACATTGTAACATGTGCCATATGTTGGAATTTTCAAGACACAGAAGGCTTATTTGAGTCTTTTGAGATGTACAATTTAAGATTAAAAAAACATTCATGAATAACTGGAATCATGAGTTATTATTTGGCATATTAGTGTGATTAGCATATTTTTGATTAATTTTCCAGGTGGTTAAACTTTGAATTACCAGAAAGACATACCTCGTAATATTTTCCTTAGGTCCAAAATGCAAAATACTTTGAAGATGCTTTGCATTAATAAGATTGATTGGGTATTTACTATCAGCTGTTTATAATTATTATTATTATTATTATTATTATTATTATTGTTGTTGTTGTTGTTGTTGTTATCATTATTATTATTATTATTATTATTATTATTATTATTATTATTATTATTATTATTATTATTATTATTATACTTTTAAGACCTTAATAGCCTGAAAACCCACCCACAACCCCTCCTCCCACATCCTTTGTTTAACTGATGTGTAAAATGCATCATGGTGTTTATCGGGACATAAATGTTGGGACACATAGTTGTCCTGGTGGATTTTAAAAAAATGAAACAAAAAAGTAAGATATGGGTTCATTCATGTGAATCAGTGCATTAACTCAATGCATTCTTGTCTGCTTAGCTACGGAAGTCTTTCTGAATGCACCTCAAAGACTTGATCCCACCTCCTAAAGCAACCAGTCACTCCTAAACATGGTCACTGTGCAGCCCTGTGAGCATGACCCTGCCCTGCTAAGCCTGCATTTAGCCTAACTCTGCTTAGTCTGTGGCGGGTCGGAGTGTTGCTGCATGTTATGTGGTCATTTTAATCCCCCCCATAAAAACCCTTCAAGCCTGTATCAACCACTCAGATTAGGATCCCCTACACCAGAACCCTGTTGAGAGAAGAAGAAGTGCGAGGGACAGAGAGAGGCGAGTCACGTCTCCAGCAGACGACAGGTATTGCCATCTGGCTGCTCTCCCTGGGCGGTGCCATAAAGCAGCTATAATGCGGTCGTAAACATCACACGCTGGAGGTCATTGGGGTTTATTGAGACCCGTGAAAATTTATGGTAAACTTATGCAGCTATTGATGAGGAACTGAATCAGATACAGCCTCGGCAAATCAGATACAGCGTCAATAGGCTTTCAGTTTGAAGTGAATTGTTGCCTGAACATTGTTTGATTCGTAAAATCAGACATGCAGTGTGTATCATGAAGGAGTACAGTATACACTGTACATTGAAATCCTGAGAGTGTACATTTTTGATTAAAGAATGCTCCTGAATTTGCAAATTTATGGGAAGAACCTGTGTAAGCATTTATTAGTGGACAAAATGACATTTTTACCCTGATTTTAGTCCTAATTCTAGGTCAGAGTTGACAGTGAGTCAACAATTCAGTTGCACATTAAAGGATGCAGCAGACATGCACTGATGCAGCAGCAGCATTCTGGTGCATGTCTCGTGCATTAACACCATTTAAGGTGGAATGGAAACTCGTGTATGAAGTCACCATCTGCCTTGTACGAAGGGAACCCTGCAAAATATACACCTTATTTACCACCTCAAATAGGTTTATACGTAGCAAGTCATACAATGAACCACAGTCCTCCAGGTAACACGAGGCATGTAAATGTTGTGGAGTGTGTTCAGTTTGGTTTGGTTCAGCAGGTTGAAGTTGTGTAGTGTATCATTCCTTGTCGTTTAATGTGCGACAGACGTTCCTTTCTCCTTTTTTCATTCCTTTTATAATCTGCTATAACCTTAAATGCTGTGAATGTGCGTCTTAAAAGGGATTCTCAGTATAAAGTACAGCAAGTTCACACTAGTGTACAGACTTGGTCCCAAGAACAGTAGGATGATGTACTTCTACTCTTCAGATGGAACATTTGTTGTCAGATCACATGATCACCTGCTGAGGCATCCCTGATAACACAGGTTAGATATTGGGACGGCATTTGGTTAGATGAGGACTTTTGAATGGAACAGTACTTGGACTGTGACTCGTGACGTTTCCCAAGTCCTCGAGTACACAGCTTGAGAATCAGCTTGAGATTGATACAGAGACATAGTGGAGAATTTCTGTCTCCTCTGTGATTCTGCATTGAAAACACTGCATTGAAAACAAATTATTTGATAGGTAAAGCATGTGATCTAAAGATTTTCAGGTTGATTTTGCTGGAATTTGACCTATTTGTTCCCTATTTCGGTTCAGGTCTCAAGTCCAGTTCCCACCCTGGTTAGGACACCTTCATCGTGGTGAAGGCAAGCTGTCAAAACCCTACCTCAACCATCTACTGATGGCTCTGTCCAAACATCACCTAATCATAGGGCCAACAGAAATGATACATGCAGTCATTTGCAAAAAACTGGTCACCCTCGTCAAGTTATATATTTTTACGAGTTTGACGTGGTTTTCTACAGAGAGCTCATTTGTAGAGGAGTTCGTCCTTTCACTTTAATAGAATGTGACATTTGAACTTGTCCGCGAGTCAGGTTTCAGGCATATTTGATCATTACTTTTGATTTAAACCAGATATTCGCACTTACTAATCTTAACTCGGCGCCGAATGTGCTCAAGATATCACAGTACACCCAACAGTAAGGGAGGCCTTGTTTACCTTTTATAAAGTGAAAGAAAACACGGCAACAAAATATTCTATACCCTGACAGATTTTACACCCTGGACATGCACACATATTCCCTCCTCTCCTGTCCAGATGGGCAGTGGTGGAACTGGGCAGTCCTGGTTCAGTGATTAGAGCACTGGGTACTGAGGAGAGGGCTGCAGGTCTAATGCCCAGCCCTAGCTCTGCAAAGCTGCCATTGTTGAGCCCTTGATCAAGGCCCTTAACCCTTGTTGCTCCAGGGGTGCTGTAGCATGTCTGACCTCGCTCTCTGACTCTGACATTTTAAACTTGGATATACAGAGACAATAAGTATAATGACCGTAAAATTATACGTGTGTGTGTGTGTGTGTGTGTGTGTGTGTGTGTGTGTGTGTGTGTGTGTGTGTGTGTGTGTGTGTGTGTGAAGCTGTATATGTAAAAGTATCTCAATGGTTCAGTTGTTAAATGATAAAGATATAATATCTCATGGTTTTCCGACAGGCTTCATAAGTTGAATTCCAGACTCCTTAAGTACGGACCTCGTATTCCGTAATCTGTAAACCATTCACAGGCTTCTAACCAGAAGATTTCACTCCTCCAACAGGCTTTTTACCTATAATCCTAAAATGACCATTGCCCCCTACTGGGTCTGGCAGGAAAGACAGTTATTACAGTTTAGTTCAGTCTGTTTATTGAGATTCACATCTGCTTAAATGACGCTGCGTCGTCACTGACTGATTGTGAGGTATCCAGTGGTGGATGAGGTCGAGGGGTCTAGGGCAGATATTGCTCATTCTAATGTTATTGCTATAATTGTTCTTACATATTGCCCGGGCTTTGTGTTTGTCTTTCCATATACTGTGTGTGCTTTTGTGTGGGGGTGTCTGTCTGTCAGTCTGTACGTGGAGTCCAGCTCTCCCTGAGCTTGTCCACTTCTCAGGCCTGTGTTTGATTTAAAGGCCATAAGATGGAACCCGACTGGAGAAGACAAAAAAAAAAAAAAAACCCGGCCAACAAATCAAACCACCATGAGGCACTCTCAAGGTTTCAGCTAAAACCTATTCAGCTCAGAGAGAGAGAGAGACAGAGCAGTGAAAAATATATATACACTCTATCCTGTCAGAGGGCTTTTGGCTTATCTTGAGTGACTGTCAAGGCCTGGAATATCAGGGAACAGACAGAAATATATAAAATTAATAAGCTGCTGGATGTTGTCGGGAGTTATGATGCTTCTATAAATCCTGGTTTGATCAGAGCGGACAAGGCTTAAATCCGGGGCTCCCTAACGCGCACAGCAAGTGTTTTTGGCCCCGGATTTTTCTTCGCCCGGCGAGATAGAAGCCCTTAGCTGGCAAAATAAGATTTATCATCCGCCCTGCTCTCCTTTCATGACTGACAAATCAGAAAGAAAGCTTGTGAGGGAGTTGGCAGCCATTACTACCTTTAATGGAAGGGCAACGGCTCAGCAAGGTGAAAGCAGGGCCAAAAAGGAGAAGGGGAAAAAAAAAGAAAAGCCATGCAACAAAAAAGAAAGAAAAGAAAAGGAATTGGTACTGACTTATCAGTTGTACTCCCCGTGTCAGGTGAAAGGTCAAGCTTTTTTTCTTTCTCCTTCTTTTGGTTTGTTTGTTTCTCCGCCTGAGAGGATGGATGCTATCTATCCTGCCATCCAAAGCGCCCGGCGCAGGTAATATTTCATGTCCTGAATTAGGCAAGTGCACCTTTCTGCTTTGGTTTTTTTGTCGTTGTTTTTGTTGTTGTTGTTGTTTTTCTTCTTTTTTTTTGTAGTTTTTTTTGCAGGAGAAGCAAAATGAAACATCTATTATGTGTAGAAGTGGTCTTGTATATTGGAGGTTTTCATATGGGTTTTTTGTTATGAGTGGATAATTTTGTGTGTGTGTGTGTGTGTGTGTGTGTGTGTGTGTGTGTGTGTGTGTGTGTGTGTGTGTGTGTGTGTGTGTGTGTGTGTGTTTGTAACCTCACTGGAATGCTAAAGTGTCTGTGCTTAAAATTATGGTTAGGTTTAAGGTTAGGCTTAGAAAATCTTAGAAACTGAAGGACATTTTTTAAAGGCCCACAATATTTTCACTAAGACACGTAAACCTACACAAACATGAATCATGGTGTAATTCAGGTGTAAGTTGCCAGTTGTCTACATACTGTAGGGGTACGTCAATCTTACAAAGTACACATACAGTAAGTACTTTTATACAGTACTTACATACAAAAGCTGTTCTGATTTCAGCTTAAATGTAATTTCTCTATAGAAAACATGAGCCTTAGTACTGTTTATTTTCCTAATTTAATGTCAATTAAAAATAAATGTATGATTTTTTTAAATAAAAGTGATTGTGCATTAAACACATATCATTAGAATGTGCACAAAAATGCCAAAGACAAAGAATGTCTACATTAATAAATAGTACATAAAGATACTCGGCATATTTTTATGTAAAATACTGCAGTAATTCTGTTGAGAGGTGGCTGTATTGTTTACAACCTTGAATCATAATTGATGTTGCCAAATATAGAAATATTTTAAATAATAGTCAGTAATTTTCAAGCTGTTGTTATGTTCTCTTTTATCACACCACATTATTATTATTATTATTATTATTATTATTATTATTATTATTATCATTATTATTGTTATTATTATTATTATTATTATTATTATTATTATCATTATTATTATTATTATTATTGTTGTTGTTGTTGTTGTTGTTGTTATTTATTTATTTGCTTTTATTGAACTATTGTGTTTATAGTCATTTATAAATATAAATATAAATATAAATATGCTGCTCTGTATGTCACTTGGAAAGATTATAACACATTTTTAGTCCGAGAGGTAAAGGCAGGATTGATGCAGATGTATGAACTGTTGTGGAATATAAGACGACAATATATGATCATAGGAATATATGAAATATATGCCAAATGTAGGCGTGAATAAGATCTCTGGTTAAAAGTCAAATAGTCAAGTTTCCAACAGAGCTGATATCACAGCTGATAATGATCACACTATTATCACACTAATTCTAGAAGATAAGAGAATCATTTGTCTGAATTTACATTAATGTCAGTGCTTTGTGTGTGTGTGTGTGTGTGTGTGTGTGTGTGTGTGTGTGTGTGTGTGTGTGTGTGTGTGTGTGTATACTTCCCTCAGTAAGCCTGTGCTCAGCTCACGAGAGGCAGTTGTCAGCAGAAGGGAAAATGACAACAATGTCACAATAATAATGTTTGCTGGACCACATCAAAAAGCGACGCAATTCCAATTTGAGAGTGTGTATTGAGAGCAGGCCATGCTTTTTGAGCACGAGGCTCAGCACAAATAGGCCGCACAGTGCTAACCTATTCACGGCTGAGGGGGAGATGGGGGGAGCAAAACATTTATTTCATTCATGTGTTTCAAAATGCACCCTAATGCTTCTCTCTCTCTCTCTCCGATAAAGGTGGGGAACAGATCGGGACTTTAAAACAGGAAACAATGGAGCAGCTGAGAGAGAAACACTAATTACGTTAACCACTAAGCACGCGTTTTTCTCGACAAGGGCCTTCTAGGACGTAATTGAATTAGGGGGCTTGTAGAGTCGGGTTTGATGGCATGGCGAGGTTGGACGGGCGGATTTCGCGCAGCTTGTCGGGCGCAGCACCTGCGAAAGGCGTCCAGCGTGTTAGCCCGTGGCTCTTTCACTATGAATTATTCAAAGAAGGACAGGCTTCACAAAGTGGTCATGAAGGAGGCTGATTCTGCTCGCCGGGGAAACAGATTAGCAGCGATTTTCTGCTCTCCAAGGCTGCAGCAACGGAGGGTGTGGGTGCCTCCACATCAACGGAACCTTAGTGTACAACGGGCCGATTTCTTTTGAACCTCGCATCCTTTAGAATTAGGTGCTGTGTGTGTTGCACATTTCCAGAAACACACTGGGTTTTCTGTCGGTGCAAAAAGCAGTGTGTGCATGTAATTAACTCTCTGTGTGGGTCCAGATGGTCCTGGGATGATAGAAATAGGAATGATTTGATATTGTGTGAAATTTAGGCTTCCTGCTTTTTTAATTGAACAATTCAGATCCAAAAGTTGTTCTTCTGGGGGTTGAGGTTGAGGTTAGGTTGGATTTGAGTTACTGGAAATACTCTACACATATCAGAATGCAGACATAGTCTAGGGTTATTTGCAGTGTATGCTGGGACATTCATGCATTCATGCAATACTCAGGCTAAGGTTCGGGTAATTACTCTGGACCATTTCCTCACCTGTCCGTCAGACTGCCCCGAATTTACAGCTACCAGTCTGACCAAAAACCATATTTTGTCATTGATTTTTTAGTATCTCTGAATCTGGTTGTTGTGCTTTAATGTGTGTCATTTTTTCATGATGAATGGACTAATAGCATTGCTCCAAAATGACTGGGAATAAAATAATTTCCTGCAAAATGACCTGACTTTGACAATATGGTGGATATAAAGTAGGGAGGGAATGTTCTGCTTCAAATTTTTAACTGTGTTTACAATTTATATCAAATTGTTTTCTTCACAGAACAAAACCTTGAAAATGTTTGTGTTTTTTTATGATCTGATAAAGCAAGTCAGGTGAGGTGCTGGTGGAAGTGAACAAATCCACATATATATATATATATATATATATATATATATATATATATATATATATATATAACCAATATATTGCAGTGTCAATATATCGTGTGGCACTAATTGTAATGAACATCATTTTGTGGCTGTTTCTGCACAGCATTACCCCTGGATCCTGACAAGGTATAAAAATGTGTGTGTGTGTGTGTGTGTGTGTGTGTGTGTGTGTGTGTGTGTGTGTGTGTGTGTGTGTGTGTGTGTGTGTGTGTTCATCCTGACCTTCACCCAAGTGATATCAGTGTGGGTAGATCTGAGGCTGCTGACCCATCCCGGGACGCACAGGAGAGGAAGCTCAAAGGAGGGCTGTTGGGCCTGTGCCCAGCCTGGGAGTACACCCTGTGTGTGTGTGTGTGTGTGTGTGTGTGTGTGTGTGTGTGTGTGTGTTTCAGTTATCACAGAGTGTGTCACGGAACGCCTACTGGTTATGCATAGAGGGTTCAAAGCTTCTCCCACATTCCAGGGCAGGAGAGGAGGGACCGACAGTCCCACCCACACACACACACACACACACACACACACACACACACTCACACTCACACACACACACACGTCTTGATAAGAATGACAAGCTGAAGTGGGCAGACTGCTCCTATGGTGCAGTTTAAGACCCTCTTCTGAATTTGGTGTGCTTGGCCCCATCTCTCCATCCAAAAATAATACTCCTGACTTCATCTCAAAGATTTAGAGTAGCTTTAAGAACCGAACACTCTTATCTGTGTGTTGGGAAGGCAGTTGGTCTTGAATGAGATAACACTGTATCCATTCTAATAGAACCCAGGGTCATTGTTGTATTTTTCAGTGTCATCAGTTCGGTCGAGATTTTATATGGTTTTTTTTTTTTGGTCTTATCTGGATTTTATTTTATGTCTACATTAAAGAGCCAATACTTGTGGAATCAGTCAATAAATCATAATAAATGGATGGGGAATGAATATGAATTCATGATAGAAAGCATAATTGCCTTTCTGCTGCATCATTACTAATGTGACCTGTTGTGTGACCATCAAAGCAGTTTAGAGAAATGAGTATGTACTTAGGTGCTGCTTGTGTCTCCCCCTACAGTTGGGAAGTGTCATTTGTGCTTTCAGCCACCCCTGAAGGACATGCTTTACACATGCCTTTCTGGAGAAGAGACCGAGAGATTATTGAAAACAAAACAAGCATGAGCATATCTAGGGTTGGAGAGAAATGCTGTGGCATCTTACGTTAAAATGACTTAGGTCATATGCCAGAGTGGAAATGATTAAGACTACGTTTCTTACGTTTTAGAGGAGCATCACAGTCATTTATGATAAAACGTTACGCAATGTTGCTTTAAATTCATTCAAATCATCTGATTTTGTCATTTTTGTCAGTGTCAAACGGCGTTTAGCCACTGATCACTGCTAACATGCCGCTTATGAACTGCACAAACTTGGAGCGTCCAACTTGGGGTGTCCCCATCAGGTGTATTTGAGATTGGGGTGTTTTCTTTTTCAGTGTTTAATACAGGATGAAGTCACTCAGCGCACTTACAATAAGTTACTTCCATCTTTATAAAACTAACCCAGTTTGTCGAAACCAGTCAGTTTGACAGTTACTATCAAAACTGCAGTAAAATCCTGTTCTTTTAATAGTAATTGACCACTGGAGCCAGAGAACTCAGCATGCTTTGCCGACCCAGTGATATGCTTATCCTAACTTTACTCACCGAATCATATAGCTTTAGAGAAATGATAAAAAATGAAAAATTCATCAGCCTTTCGAATGGTGTTTAAAAATAAAGAAGAATCAGCTCAAGCAGGTGGGAATGCATTGTCCCTGTTGTAAGCAGATAGCTGGTTTGACCCCTGATAATGCCGCAGCCATCCATGTTTAGGAATACCTTAAAGAGGATGACTGACTTGGGTAGGATGGCCTTCCTTCTCCCTGTCACCGAGTATGATGTTAGGCAGTGTGGGCGTTTGTTAGCTGTAACAGAACTGGCATTTAGTGTTCTCCACACCGGTCTCGCTGTCCAAGGATGTTGCGTTTAAAAGGATGCAGTGGTTGGCTTCATTTGACTCAGAGGAAGCCCCTGCCAGCCTGCAGCCTCCCACCACTGGTAGCATCTAACAGCTGCTGGGAAAACCGGAGAGGAAAGTGATGTTTCTGCAGCAGTGGAACAGCAGGCCATGATTGTACGTGGTCCCTGTTGCCACTGTTGCTTAAAATGCCCTGTGTTGAAGTGCAGCGTAGTTCAGCTCACTGCAGCAGACACATTAGCACTTTCAGCGACTTTTTTATGGCTCTGTTTTCATCACCGGCTTTAAAATAGTCCCACAATTGACACGTAGACCACTTGTTAGCTTCTAGAAACTTTGTCCCCTTATGTCCCTGTTCTAACAGTGGAAAAGGAAGAACAGAGATGATCATCGGATTGTTCTTAAAATATCCAGATCGTTACCCCCTCAAAGTTCATCAGCATAACCTTACAGTCTGACTCACAGCTACAGGCTTTCCCTTAAGACAGACATCATGGCTGTGTCTCACCTGATTAAGGCTTAAGCCGACACGGGAGACCCTCTCCCAACACGGGAGACCATTTGATTATATTTACCTTTAATTGCCAGAGGGGCCACTCTCCTCCAATTAACTAACATTAGCCATTAAAAGCTGTATTTACACACAGCAATCAAGGGCAATGAGTAGCACCCCCCCCCCCCTCGCTTCCCTCCCTCCACTTTCACAGATAAATAAATCACAAAGTTTGTTTTTCCCCCTTCTCTTCTCTTCTCCTCTCGTCTCTTCTCTTCTCGTCTCCAAAAGATGGCCTCCTTTGTCTTTGAGCGGCAGAGGAGAGGCCAAAGCCCCAGAAGAGAGGAGCGCAAAAAGGCGGCTCTGTGAAGCGAGCGTCTGAAGCGCTGTCATCACGCTTGAAGAATTTCTGTTTAATGTACTGTAATGTGGAATTCAGCAGGGACGCGTTTAATTGAGTTTTACAACGAACCAGTTGGGAGTAAGCGCTGGAAGCTAGGTGATGTTGAGGTTTTTAATCTCTCCCGCTCCAGAGAGGTTTGTTGACGAAGTGGTTCTTTCTCTTTTGTGCCGGGAAGGGTGGGTGGGGGTGGGGGGGTGTGCAGGAGAGAGAGAGGGGAAGAGAGAGAGGAGAGAGAGACGAGGAAGAAGTGATACATCCATGGATAAAACCAATTGGCAACCCTCAAAGGGAGCGGGGTTGATAAGGCAAATCCAGCACTTGTAGGGAAATAAAAGAATCCAACTGTTCATTAAAAGGAGAAACAAAACAGGCGACTGAGAAGGCAAGGCAGGCCGGCCGGTGGAGGGGTGAGAGAGAGCACGAGAGAGAGAGAGAGCGAGAGAGAGAGACATACAGAGAAGCATCCTATCACACTGAAGAACTGGAAAATAATCAAGGATTTGTGAGGAGAATTAATAAGAAGATACGGGACAAATACAGGATTTTTTTCCCCTGCTTAGCAAAATTAGCAAGGATGGACCACAATTATCTCATGGCGTTGGCTACACACTCTACTAATTATGAGAGATAACCTAGATCTGAAGCTGTGCCTTCGTCTTTTCGTCTTTGCAGTTTCACAGGAACTCAGACACTCAGACAATGGAGGTGTATGAAGTCGTACAAAGCACTCCGTGTACGTGCTCTTCGTCTGTGTTATTTAGATAAGCATGTCTTACTTGGGTTGCCAGTGCTAGAGTGTAACTTGTACAGTTTATAGGGTTTTACATACTACATTACTATGTACTACTGAACAAATAGGACTGATTTAGACGTGTAAACTTTACACGTCACACTGCACAAAGGAACGTACTGTCTGTGTGGTTTGTGATGTTTGCATTTGTACAATAAATGAATTACTGGCCTTTAGCGAAAGCCCTCTTACTTACATAAGTTTGACTCCCATAGATTTGGATTAAGCACCGCCTACCTGTTTTACACTTTAAGCACCTTCACACAAAGCCTTTATGCTGCATCATTTGGATTCCCTAGATCAGGGCTTCTCAACCTGCGAGCTGGCAACCGCCAGTGGGCCATGAGGCACTTTGTAGTGGTCCCCAGCACCATCTTTAGGAATAGGCAGTAATCCATAGTGACACTGTTGCTCCAAAGTACAGCACACACTACATCAGATATGCTGTGACGAATTGTCCACACGTGGACTGGCATACCGAGACAGCTTTACGTAGACAGTATTAAAGGAGTGTAGGTAGGTGTTGTAAGCAGATGTAAGCAGCTTCCCTGCTCAGGTTTTGTGAGTTACGTTTGTAGTAAAGTCTTCATTCTGTCTTCTATAGATCAGTTTGACAGAATTTGCATTTCAGTGTTTACAGTTTTACACAAAACCATTACATGCATTTTATTCTATATGGGCAAGTTTCAGGTGGCATGGTGGCGCAGTCGATGGTTGCCTCACAGCAAGAAGGACCTGGGTTCAATCCCTGGGTGTGGAGTTTGCATGTTCTCCATATTCCCATGGGTTTCCTCTGGTTTCCCCCAAAGACATGTGTGGTAGGTGAATTGGCGAGCCCTGTCTAGGGTTGTTTCCTGCCCTTGTGCTCACAGTTGCCGGCTCCCCCCCCCCCCATTACCCTATTAAGTGGTGTAGAAAATGGATGGATCGATGGGCAAGACATTCTCCTACATGTGATAGGTATGACGAGAGAGCCATTGTTCAGTTCTGCTGTTTAGGTGTGTGCATGTTTGGGCTGCTGAGTGCTTCTTTGTGTGCATGTGTTTCAAGGGCAGCTCACCTCCAGCTTAGCTCTGGAACTTGATCACCCGACCCATCCTAGCTAATGTGCAGTGAGACTTGAGGTGATGCCCACAAATAAAGCTCTAATGAAAGAGTGTGGGAGAGTAAGAGGGAGCGAGGGAAGGAGGAGGAGGGGTGTGTAACAGACCCCTCAGAGTAATCAGTGTTTGTGTGATCGCCACCCTGCAACGTTCCAGGCCTATTTTCTGCGGAATAAAGTCATTCATCAACACATCAATAAAAATACGGGGTTCAGATTACTGTGCTGTTTGAATAGTGTCCGGTCGCGCTCATAAATAACGTCTCGGCCCTTTCTGCTCGTATTAATTAGAATTCGAATGCAGATAATGCGTGTGCGTTTTATTGCGCAGAGCTGAATCAATTTTACAGTCTTATTCAGACCCCACACAAGGTCAGACAAAGTTGTTGGGATGAGACAGGCTCTTGTAAAACAGTGCTCCTCTAATCAACACCAGAGGCTGGGTTAGGGGGAGAAGTGCCGGCTGGACTCCAGCTGAAGAACTGATATTATTTTACCTAGTACTGGGTGGTGTGGGTGGTGCATGTCTTCCCTCGTTTCAGTGAAAGTCAGTGTAAAAAGACTTGGATTTGGAGCATTTCTATTGGTCCATTCCTCATAAGATTTTAGACACAATAGAAAGAACAGATTTGCGTTTTGTCAAAAAGTGAAAATGTATGTATGTGTATATCAGGGCTGGGCGATATATTGATATCGATATCGATATCAGGACAAGCAGAGCAAGATATGGGCTGAGGCAGTGTCATTTATATTGAGTTTTAACGTTTCAGTCTTGAAGAAACCTTTTTTCTGCGCCGTCATTATTTTCCACCCCCTGCTCGTAGCTTCTCCTCTACTCTGCTCCCCTCCACCCTCATTTGCGCTCTCACATGCAAACTATGGAGGGGGCAAAAGACATGTATAAGGGTGTATAAAGTAGAAATGAAGATCAAATGTTAATATGTTTAAAGACTATTACTTTCACATTGTATTTTTCACATCGTGTCATGGTATCATATCTCCAGTGAGCATTACACACTGGTGTTGCACTGTTTAGACAAGATTCAGTCAGGTGAACAAGTTAAAATACCTTATGAACACTTTTGACTGTTTTAACACATTTAAACATTGGACAAAGGATTTTGGAGATGGAGCTCAGAAGAGGAAGACCTCAGAGAAGGTTTATGGAGGTAGTGAAGGTGGACATGGAGATGGTTGGTGTAACAGCATTGTGCATCACCATTCAGTTAAGATATACCACGATAAGATTATTTTGTCCAGCCGTAGTGTATATATGTCCAAATAGTTGCAGGCACCTCTTCCTGTAAATAAATTAAACGACTTTATTTTTCACTCATATCAGTTCCTCCACTGAAGAACTGTAACTGGAGCAGATAAACACGAATCTGTCTGCACCATTCCAAAATCCAGGCATGGGCTGTTCAGGTTTAAAGCCCCCCATCATTGAGCTGGGAACGTCTCTGGAATGATGGTGCTTTTGGGATGAGTTAGGGAGATGAAGATGTTGTGGGCTGGTGATCATTCAACATCCTGTCCTTCACTAAAACCTGTTGCTAGATGCAGTCAGATCCTTACAGCAATGTTCCAAAATCTAGAAGAAAGTCTTCCCTGGACGGTAGAGGCAGTTACTCTTTTGAACCCCCTTGATTTTGGAAGAAACAATGAATGAGCAGGTGTCCCAATACTTTTGTCCATATATATATATTTATAAATAACACTATTTTTCCAGCATGATTTTCTGAATTATGAATTCCACAGAGTCTAAATTCATGACATTTCCCAACCCCCTACCCCTCTCTCCCTCTCTCGCTTCTCCTCTTTCTTTGGGTAAAGCTGTCAGATGACACAACAATAGAGCTATTCCGCTTCTCTGGAATACCTTTGTAGTTCCCCCAATACTTTACAGAATGGATTTAACATGGCTTTGCCTGGTTCAGACGGCAAAGTCCCCAAATCTTCCTATCTGTTCTCCTCATTTCCATTTCGGAGACGCGAGCGCAGGATAGCTTGACTAGACTTGACTAGATTCCATTTTTATTCCAGTAGCAATCATACCAACAGTCATGGGCCCTATTTGCCTGTTTAGCTTTTCCAAATAAGCCTATAAGCTCAACAACAAACAGCCACATCTTAATGATCACAATTAGTGTGAGGCATAACACACTAACCCAGCAGCAGGTACTATGCCGTTAGGAGAACCTCAGAGCTAGAACTTGGTGGTATATGCCACGTGTAGATGTAGAAAGTGGCGCATTCCTCCCTGCTGAACGTGCGACTGGCCCTCGGCTCACACCGACCAGTGCATCTGTCGTGAAATCGCACGCTTTCCTGCTCCACAGTGACTCTCCGCACCTCCGTCACCTCTCTGTAGCTGAATCTTGATTGCGGTTCCCTGTGATACTGTAAATGATGCTGGGGGTTTTCAGAGAGGATTAATCGGCGAGGCAGATGTGGCTTCCTTTTACGAGGCGCCATCTTGAACGCAGCAGCTTCGGTTTCCATACAGCTTAGCGGGCTGCACATGCGGAGCAGATTTAGTGATAGGTAATCCATGTTTCTTAGCAGGTTTTTAGCAGCGAGGTTATTAAAGGATTGAGCCATTTGCTAAAAATGTGTTTTCTACTCTTGACAATGGCAGCAGAACAAACCTTCCTCTTGCCCCAGCTTCCCCCGTTACTCACAGACCTCCCTTAGAAGTGCCTGGAGCTCACTTCTTGATGCTCGCAAATGGCTCCAACTTTGCCGGAATATTCCCGAATTCCCCCCGCCCCTCGATTTCACCTGCCACGTCTTAAAAAGTTAGCAGCACCTGTCAGCTGTCAAGCAGCCGGTGATTTCTCTGTGGGTCTTATATTGGTCTTTCATATCATGGCTCATTAAAGCGGAGCCTGGGTGCTGGGCGTATTTACATATGGGCTAGCGGGAGGTTTTAATTTGCGCCGGTACGGAGCATGACCGGAACTGAGGAGCACACTGCCACAAAATGACTTTTTCTCACATGACACCTCCACCCACACTTTTCACAAAAAAAAACACCAAGCTGGGCTTAATTGACTGAGCTGGGGCACATAAGATGGAGACTGTGCCCCTTTCGACAGGGCCCCCAGAGGCCAAGTCGGCTCCAGTCAATGACGCCGGATTCTTGGGAGATTTTTATTTTACAGCAAACAGCTCTGCTATTAACCTGCATAGAAAGCCTTGATTTCTTAATTTTTCAACTACTTTTCAATGCATGTTTTATATGTACTCGGAATATTTAACCCCTAGAAATCCTTTAGTCGGGTTTACTTGTGGAATAGTTTGATAGTTAGGCATAATTAAGCGCGGCTACACCAGTTCATACCTGCATTTCAGGCTTTTCTGTTTGTTTGGCCGTAATAAAAATAACAAAATGGACAAACATAAAGGATATTTTTCTTTCTGTGAAACAAGACTGTGAGCATAATGAATGTAACAGTTTAGCTTTTTGAACTATGAACATTTTTATACAGAATATCCTTATTTTTGTTGACATCATGCTTTAGCTGTGGTGAGGATCTGTTCTGGCCTCGGAACCTTTAGGTTCTGTATATGCAGACTCCTGCTGTAACTGAGGAAATGGGTATGACTATACTTTATGTCACACATGTGCAGTTATCGGTACGTTTGTCTTGTTGCTCAGCTTCACTTCAGTTGCCCAGTTTCATCAGCGCCATTATCGTCTCTTTCCCTCCCTCTCACTTTCTCAAACCCTGACAGACAGACTGGTATGAGGTATCATCCCAGGCTTGGTTTCCAGCTCCTCCTCTACAAAATAAAGCAAAACAAAAAAAAATACGGCTGATGTGCCTGCTGGCCAGAGAGCCAAAGCCCCACACCCTGACATAAATCTCCACACTGAGCTTTGGCCCGCCACTCTTCTCCCGTTCTGTAACCGTGCTGTAGCAGCGCGCCATCGGATCTGGCGCTGGACGGACCGGGCGGCCGAAAGCGGCACCAGGGTTTTTTTGGAAAGCATATTGTCTCATTCCACCATCTGTCCGTGAGGAGGAGATGGCAGGAGCTGAGCTCGTTCTCCGTCTGCCACGCTTTTAGGGCTGCCGGTGTGCGCCGAGGCTTTCTGGACTGCCTCGCTATAAAGTGAACCTGAGACTGTGCTGCCCACCAGAGATAGCACCATTGCTTCACACTTCCACCAAAATCTTCCATCCCTGCACCAGGAGGCAGCCATTAGTGCTCTTCACAAATAAGGCTGGAGCAGTCTCTGCAGAAATGACTGTGTTTGATGAGGCTTTACCTTATGTTCAAATTACTGTCATTTCCGATTGTCCTGAAGGGGAACGGGCCTGTATAGGAGCAAGTGACAATTTATTTGGATGCTTTGAGCATTCATGAGATGTCTTCAGCCCCAAAGTGTGTTCTACTCTCACCCGGCACTTGTGTGTATCCTGGGGTCTGCATAGAGCTAATAGATCCATTGGTCAGCGCTAGTTGAAGCAGCCGGCATGCTGTAGGAGGGTCCGAAAAGCAGCATTTCTATTAAACACCAAGCTAAGCGTGCATTAGTAGCCTAGAATTACTTCAGAAGAGATTAAGCCAAGTCAGAGGCTCAACCATGTTGAGACACTTGATGAAAGTACAACATAAACACAACATAAAGACTTCTGTTCTGCAAAATCACCTTTAAACTGAAGCATTTTGAATTCTGTTGGTGGTCTTTTTATTATTATTATTATTATTCACTCATCACCAAGAAAATAGTTGCACCCAGGAGGTCAACATCAGTGACAAGACCTACTTTAGTCTACGTGAAGACCACCAACAGTTTGTGAGGGGAGGCACCGTTGTCAGAGACAGGATAGGTCGTCACGTGTCACTTGTCTAGAGGACCTGCTGCTATGGTATGGGGTGTAATTCCACATGATGCCAGATCATCGTTGACACCTTGTTTCACTAATGAGGTCCTGCAACCAGTGGCCCTACCTTTCCTAAACACACACTCAGCCAACAGGACAGCGCTTGTCTGCGTCCTGCTGCCGTCTCATCGGATTGCTCTGATACACCTACAATGCCGCAGCCAGTCACACTGCCAGACCTGGCCCTGATTGAAAATATGTCGGATGCTATTGGATGTTCCGTAAACACTGCAGCACTGCTGCGTAATCTGCAGGAAGTGAGTGAGAATATTCACGCTGCATGGGATGGATTATCACCGGACAGCGTTAGGAAATTCTGCTAGGACACTGGAGTTCATTTTTATGATTTATTGTTCCTGGCATCCTTTATCTTCCTTCCAAACAGCATTGCACACTTCCTGTGCTTGCAACTCTTTTTTTTGACAACACATGTAGCTAATCAACTGGTATTTTTCCACATCTGCGCTGAACGTCAGAGAAATTTACTTTGCTAATGTGGAAATGCAGTGGTTAACGCGGGTATTTCCTGTTTTCAACAAAGTAGTCGAGCTATTTTGAGCCAGCTGAGGGACACTAGATTTAATTTAATAAGGCGTTAATTTGAAAAAGTGATTAGATGGTGAGAAGAAATACTTGGCTTCCTTAAGAAGAGCTTTGGAAATGGTTAACTGAACACGCCGACACACCAAACAACTTGCTGTTCGTATCTTCCAAACAGCAGCTTTACAGAAGGATGAACCCTTTTAGAGTTCAGTGGAAGTCAGTGTAATGTCATTTCTATTGACCTGGTCATCATGAAATTTTGAAACAGTGTAGCAAACAACTGACAGATTCACTTCATGCCTAGAAAAGTAAAACGAGGGAAAGGAATGGACACTTTTGTGCAGGACATTGATATTTTATTCATTCTAATTTGAAAATTTTCTCCAACAATAAAGTTGCTGTCCAGCTGGGCCAAGACATTTTCACTTACATTTGGTAAAACTAAAAAGTCGTGCATTAAATAAAGGTTTTATTTAGCTGTGTACATCTTGTACACGTGCATGAAAGGCAGTTTTAGATGTTGTCTGTTCTTCATGAGTGCATGACGTTCAAATTGGAATTCAGCCTCAGTTCAAGGCTTTACTTTATTGAGTATAGAAAAGCACAGGCTCTGTGTGTGGGCGCTTATGCATGTGCATTTGGAGAAGACAACTGTATGTATGTGTAAGTGTGTGTGTGTCTGTGTGTGCGTGTGTGTGTGTGTGTGTGTGTGTGTTAACTATGTCCTAGCGGCATCTCCTGCTCGGGCTGTGTCGTCCACGGCCTGCTCCCTCACTGCGGCCCATGGCTGGTTCAGCTGCTCCTTGGCTGGGCTGCTAATACAGAGCAGATTGGTGCAGATCTGCAGCCCTTGTTGTTTGATCTTTTCCTCCTCGCGCTGCGCTTGCTGGCACCCACCACCCCTGCCTCTCCGCATGGCGCAGGCAGAACTGGCATGGCCTCAACCCGCCTGCCAGCTTTCTATTTCTTCTCTCTCTCTCTAGCTCCCTCTCTCTCCGCCAGACTTGTTCCCTCGTGGATGGTCTATACACATTGTGCTCTCCATTTTACAAGAGCTAAGCTATACTAATCACAGCAGAAGTCGTCAAAAAAAAAAAGGCTCCATACATACACAAAGCCCCGATCGATGCTGGGTTCGACTTCAGTCGCTTTAACGACAGCAGTCTGGCTCACAAAACCCTGTTCTTACATCGAATGCGGAGAGATTTCTCTTAATAGCGTGTCAAACAGCAACAGCATCCAATTCTCTCTTGATAAACTTTACAGTAACTTCCGAAAGAAACTGTTGATGCACTTTAATACAGTTTCTGTACAGTTTTCATCAATCGTCTCCTTCTTGAATGATCGTGACCTTCTGCTTTCACGTGCTGTCCGTTCCAGATCGACGATTAAAACGTTTTTAAAACGTGATCTTTGTGATGGAGCTACCACAGCATTAGCAGTTCAATTTCTCAAAGAACTCTGTGCCACAATAGCCCTCTTTCTTCTTCTGCTTGCCCGATACTACTTTCTTGTGTCAAGATGAGAGAGAAACCCCAAGGCTAATTGCTCATAAGAGGGCTTCATAATGTGTAAGCACCGATTTACACACTTCTTTTTATCCATCAGTCTCAGCTGTATCTTCACATCTGACTCTTATCTACTCCACACGAGCCTCCCAAGCGATCCTAATCTCCCACCAATTCTCCTCACGCAACGCAGAGAGCGAAGATTCGTGCCACGAGACAACGTGTTGGGAAAAAAAAAAAAAAACCCCAGCTAATGAGCCTCGCTGTCACCTTTTAGGCCCTTTATTATACGTTTCTGGCTTTCAAACGCTACGCAAGGCAAAGAAAGACGTGTGTGATCTTGAGATGAGAGAGTGTGAACGAGAGAATAGCAGAGCGCTAAACCGAAGCCACTTGTGAAGGAGAGATGGCGTGTGGGGTGGGTTGTGTAATAAAGCTTTGGCCTTGGTCTGTCTAGGTTTAACACTTCATATTGACAGAAGCAGACATGGCAAAGAAACCAGGAGTGAAAGGCATCTAGAAATATGTACAAACTCGATACCAAAACCAAACCTAAAATTCTTATCCAGTCCAAACAGTCCTGAAGTAATGAGATCCCTCTTGAACTGCATTATTAGGCCCATCATCGAACAGCATAGGAACTGCATTTATTCAGGTGCTATTCTGCCTTTTATTCTTCTCTTTGTTCTACATTTTAATGCTAAAGCAACACATCAGATTGTGTGCAGAGTAGAACAGTCTGCTTTTAATGATGTTCAGGCCTTCATGTCAGAACAAATCTAGTTGAGATACTCTTTTAAATAGTATCTAATCAATCAATCACAGTTTATTTATAAAGAGCTTCTCGCAATGAAGGTGTTTTCACACAGCAGCTGTACAGAAATCCGGGTCCAAACCTCTTTTGAGCAAGACAGTGGACGACAGTGGCAAGGAGAAACTCCCTCGGACTAAGAGGAAGAAACCTTGGGGGGAACCCAGGCTCATCCTCCTCTGGTCAACATGGGACAAAGCACGAAAAAGAACAAAGAGAATGGGCAGAAGTGATAGAAACAGAATAATAAAGGGAGGGTGAGAGAGAGAGAGAGAGAGAGAGAGAGAGAGAGAGAGAGAGATGAACAGAAACCTGTACTCAGTGCAGCACAGAGCAGCAACAGGGATTGTTTTTTTTTTATTATTATTTGAAGAATTGTTAGTAAGCCAGCATCTTGTGAGCATCTTGTCTACAGTTTAACAGGTAACCAGTGAAGGGATGAGAGAACGTGACTAATGTGTTCAAATTTCCGAGCCCTGGTAAGACTCTAGCAGCTGCATTTTGGACTATGCAGAAGGGCACTGTGATCCTCCAGCCTTGAGG